>CAUYRH010095494.1:0-27546 GCA_963574655.1 Perodicticus potto | reverse complement strand
TGTTATAATTGTGTCCCCCCCTAGAGGTGTGCCTTACACTCTAAAATTGTACCCATTAAGTGGGAGCACACCCATCCCCCTCCCATCTCCCCCCTCCTCCCTCTCTTTCTCCCCTGCCCCCCCTTGAATTCAACATTTTCTTTTTGGTAAATGATGTGTGTACAATGGCCCACTTTTTTTGCAGCTTTGAAATGCTCGCATACATTGGAGGCTTTGACCAGTTCTGCAAGTGGCAATCCAATTTATCTAATCTTATTTGATCTTGGAAGCCTCTTTTTACTGACAGCTGGTAGAGCCCTATGACCTGCTGCCACAGGGAACCACCATCAGGGCTGTCTCTGCAAAATTGTGAAACGTGTCCAATTTATCTTTTAGGAAAGTATAATGTAAGTTCTGAACTTTATTCCTTGGCTCTAGCTTTCCTTGTTTTATAACTTTGGCAAATTATTTTTTACCCTCCAAGCCTTCATTTCTTTACTTACAAAGTGGTGTAGGCTTCTTCTAAAGATGAAATGAGATTATACAAAAGCTCTATGGCAAACTGTAAAGTACTAGACCAAGTGAAGGATTCCAGGCTTTCCAAGGTCTATATAGGTCTCCAGTGCATAAGACTGTTTATGATGCCGCTCTGCAGCAGCTCCTCCTTGCAGAATCTCAATTCTGCAGCCCTTTCTCCACCTTTCTATAATTCAGTACTTACCTGGGGCTTATCACCTTCTTCTGGCTCCAATTCTCAGCTGACTCCTGGCAGCCATAACTGATTTTCCTGGCCTCCTCCATCCCCTTCTAACCTATCTTAGACTATGTTTCCAGAGATCCCATTTTAAAACAGATCTCTGATTTTTTTTTTTTAACTCTCGTACCTAAAATAAAACAAAACAAAATTTTCATTAAATCTCCTTTGCTTATCATATCAAGTCCAACTTTTCTTAGATAGTTAAGACCCTTTTGTAACCTTATCTGCCCCTCACTTCAAGGACAAAAGTCCTAGTCCTATGGTCCACCCCTTTCTCTCCAAGAAAACACTAAGAGACCTGGGTTCAAATTCTGGCAGAGCTACTAAGCAGCCATATGATCTCAGACATGTTACCCAAACTCTCCGTGCCTTAGTTTTCCTCCTTGGTGAAAGGAGATTATAATAATACTAATTTCATGGGATTTATTTTAGGATTATATGAAGTATTATATGTTAAGCTCTTACTACACTGCCTGGAATTATTGAATGGTCAGGAAATATCAGTTGTTTACTATTCACATTCTTGTTACTATCAGAGAACCTTATAATTTCTCTTCTGCTATTTCTTCATCCAAGGATGCCCTTCATCTTGGCTGCACCATTTAAAATCTTATTCATTTTTAATGTCACTTTTTTTTTTTTGCATTATATTACTTTAATTTCGTGCTTGAAAATTGTTGAAAAATATTTTAGTTCTTTCAGTCTTCGTTTCTTTATGTACAAAATGGAGAAAGTCATATCTACCACATGGGTCTTTTCTACAGGGTACATGAGGTTACCACATATATGACATCTCTCTGGCAAGCTATAAAGTATCTCGCAGATCTTGTCTGTAAGATTTGTTTGACCATCCTCTGACTACTCATCTCCAGTTCGATACTTCCTGAATATGATCTCCTCGTAGGACTTTGTACTTCATTTTTGGTATTTTTTCATATCCCAGCCTTACTGTAATTTGCCTTGTTAATGATGTACATGTATAGATTGAAGACTTCTTTTTTTTATTTTTTATTTTTACATATACATGTGTTTATTAGGTTTCTATTTTTTGCCTTCACAGAATTAAAAAGGCTTAAAATTTAATACCAATAACAATGTTTAAGATAAGGACTAGAAACAAAAACCTCGTAAAGAATGAATGAAGATAAATACTAGATTGAAGACTTCTTAAAGGTAGGATTGATATCTTCAGCTGACTCAGGGCAAGGCAGCAAAGTAAGTTTGCAGAGTTGGCTTGAAATCCAAATTCATAACACAGCTTTAGTTGATAACTTGGGTTAGTTAGTGTATTTTATTTGTTCCTTTCTTTACCTCAGGAAAGGAATCTCTAAAGGTGGGATTTCAGCTTCACTAAATAGGTTACTTGTTTTCAGACCAGCAGCTGCAGAGGCCACTGGGGGCTTTTTAGATTTGCAGAGCCTTGGGCTCCACTCTACCCCTTCTGAATCAGATTTTCTGTGGCTGAGAAGGAATCTATTTTCACAGGCTGCTACAGTCTTGTGCATGCTAAAGTCTGAGAGGCACTGGCACAGACAGTTTGAATGAGGAAAATCTTAATTTTGTCATTTGCTGTTTTATAGAGGCATGCCTATTTGCAATAACCTGTTTAATCAAAGGCAATTTATTTCTAATAAACCATATCATGCTTTCAAATAAGCAAAATTTCTTAGAATCCAATGGAATTTTCTCTAGTTCCCCAAAGCGTGAGGAGCAGTAATTTTTATTGATATCTGTGGCAAATTTTAATTTAAAAAAGAAAAAGAAAGTGAAATGGACTAACAAGGCATAGAATGGGACATTCTAAAGTCTATAAAACTGTGACTTGTCGGGCCCCACGCAGCACCCCCCCCCCCCCCCAGTGCCGGAGGTTCATTTCTCCTTCTTTTCTTTATTTATCTCTTTTATCTTTCAATAAACTCTGTCCTTTCACTTAAAAAAAAAACACACCAAAAAACCCTGGGACTTGTTTTTGCAAAACTGTGAGGATGTTGACTGTATCCTCCTTAAAAGGGTTATCCCAAAGTGTTAAATGAAAAAAAAAAATCCTAAATTCTCTCTTTTTACACGTTGAAGGCTTTGTCCTTCCACATTGATAATGGGGACCATATACTGCAAAAAGCAGTGGTCCACGGCTGGAACCTGTGTAAATGTCCTCTTCTCAGCTTCAGGAATAAACCCTTCAGAGCTTCATACTAATTATTGCTGCATGACAAGCAGGGAGGCATACTAGGACCCCTGGCCAGTCAAAAAGCCCTTCTTGCACATGGCAGCACTTCACAGGGACTTTTATTCTGTACAGTTTGTAATTTTCACGGCTGACCTCTTATTTTAAAATACCAACAGGAACATTAAGGATGTTGACACAAAAGCAGCACCAACCAATGCCCTTTGGCCCTCCTAAACTTGAACCAGAAAGCTCCCTTGCCTTTTAAGAAGATTATAATCTGCCAAAATAGAAAAAAAGGGTTACAAAAGGATTATGTTCTATAATGAGGTTTAGGACAATCCCAAATTTCCCTCAGGCAATTGCAGATCACAGTATGATTTGCTTACATATGTTGGCTCTGACTGGGCAATTTGGGCATAGGTTATTTCTGACAGAAGAGTAGGACAGAAAGTGGCTATGTCTGGAACAGATTTTTGCTTGAAAGTTTGATCTGTTCCTGAATTCTGGATGGCTGTGGGGTCTCATTCTTTGGTGGATGGCCAATGGAATAAATCACACAAAGCTTTTGTGAAACGTGTCTGACCTCGGGATGTTGGGACTTCTCTGAACAGATAGAACTAAATGGGATTAAGTAAATTATTCCTTGTAAAGCATATTGCATAATGCCTGGCACACAGCAAGTGCTATATAAATGTTTACTAAATACATGAATTGTACTTTGAAGTAAGGAAAGTTTTATCTGTGCCCTTAGGAAGATTTTGGATTACCAAATGGATGGATATTGAAAGAATGGTTATCCTGAGCCTCAGGCCTTGTAGAACAGTGGTTCTCAACCTTCCTAATGCCGCGACCCTTTAATATGGTTCCTCATGTTGTGGTGACCCCCAACCATAAAATTATTTTCGTTGCTACTTCTTGGAGAAGAGAAAGAAAATTATAAGGTTCTCTGATAGTAACAAGAATGTGAATAGTAAATAACTGATATTTCCTAACCATTCAATAATTCCAGGCAGTATAGTAAGAGCTTAACATACAGTACTTTATATGATCCTAAAATAAATCCCATGAAATTCTACAATGTAGAACCTCATACTGCAGTTGGCACCAGTTACCTTTTTTGTTTGTAACTGCCGTATATATTAAATTTCTACTTAGGATTCTGTGTTGTGATGCAGAGTAGCAGAAAGCACATTACATTTGGGGTATCATTCTAGACAAAGCAGTGTCATTTATTAGCTGAGAATTTACACTAAGTCCCTTCATTTCTCCCTGCATTTTTCTTAGATGTAGAGGCTCACATTAGGTATGTCTAAGAGCTTTGTAAACTTGAAAGCACTATTCATGTGGATGATTTTACCTTTAGATATTTACTTCCGGTAGAACTCTGGGGTGAGTGAAGCCCGCATATTTGCTTAGTCACTGGGAATGAATAGTTGAGTTGACATATTTCCCAGAGGGATGGGGGGATGTTACAGCGGGTAGGTCCGGAAACTCATTTGGATGAAATGGCATGTGGGAGGGAAGAGAATCCCTCAGTTGCTACTATTAAAACTTGTCAGAAGGGTTATCTAAGACACTTCAGAAGTGTCTTCTGCGCTCACAATAAAAGAGATAAATGGAAGATAATTATTGTAACTGTCACTGCTTCTTGCCTACCCAACATCCATTCTGCTTTCTTTTATAACAGGACCATGCATGCTTTTTCAGCCATGTGTCTTGGAGGAAGTTGATCCCATTCACATTTTTAGGGATGCCAGGTTAGCTTGAGGTTATTCTCTTTTTCCTTAAATGAGCATAGGACCTAACTTGAGCCAGTGAGAGTGAGGAAAGTCTGCTGAGGGCCTTTCTGGGCCTCATTCCCAAGAGAAAGCCACAAGAAGAGATGGTCTCTATTTTACTTGGGTTGCTATGCCTAGAGGAAATGCTTGCAACCACTGTAACCATCTTGCTGCTGATTGCCTGAGGCTGAAGTCAACATTGAGCATTCTGGAAGCAAAAGATGCTAAAGGGCAGAGACAGGTAGGGCTAAGGACATTGTGAGTTGAAACCATCTCAACTGACGCAGAATTTTCCATGGTCTTTGAGGTAGGTGGTGGTATCGCCACCATATGGGATGAGGAAACCAAGAGGCTACATTGTTCAGGGTCACCCAAGATGTAGGTGGAAGATTTAGAACTCAAACAGGTTTGTTTAACTTCAAAGGCTGTGCTCAAGTTGTTGTGATCTCCTAAATCTTGCCTCAGATGAAAAATGGTTGACAGGCAATATATTTACCATGGTCATAAAGCTAGCAGAGACTAGGAGTTGGATGGTTTAAGTTTCTTTTCTTTCTTTCTTTCTTTTTTTTTTTATGTTGACTTTACTGCCCAGCATTTGACCTTTCTGGACCTCCATTTCATCATGTAAGACAGTTGGACCAATGTTTACTGAGGTTCTCTTGGCTCAAACATCTTTCGAAATTCTTGGTAAACCACAGGGAGGGATAAGAGAAAATAAAAAACATACATTTGGTATCTGAGAAAGGGTGCTGGGCAGGATTTCCCCTGTCAGCTTAAAGTTCAGGGTTACTGTGCATCAGTGATGTTACTGAAGCACAGCAGAAAGTTCCACGTGGCTTTCAACAGGACAAGTCAAGACCAGCTAAGATCCTTCCTATGGCAAGAGAAACAGAGCTAAAAAGAAGCCAGATGAGGGATATTTTCTGCAGTGTGCTCATCAACCCAGCCAGCTTGGTTGCTGAGTTCCTGATGGAGTTAGTTTCGAAGGGTATTTGTGCTCTTTCACTTCCTTCCATTTCCACAGCGCCTAAAACAGGGCAAGGCATGGCTATATGAGGCACTTTCCAATACTTGATTTCTGTTCCCTTATTATTGCTATTGTTTAAAGTTGTTTCTATAATATTATCACCAGAGATGGTAATAGTGCTTAGAGCAGTGGTGCTCAACCTTCCTAATGCTGTGATGTATTTTCATTGTTACAAAGGGGTCGCGGCCCACAGGTTGAGAACTGCTGGCTTAGAGAATCTTTAGCCCTGAATCATAAGGGAGAGAGACCCCTTGTAGCTCTCATTTTGGGCTAAGGAAAGCCCAAGATAGCATGTAGACAGCATGAGTCCATTAAGCCCCTTCCCCATCTATATTCATTTTCTAGGGCTGCCATAACCAAGTATCACATACTACATGGCTTAAAACAACAGTTTATTAAGTTAGAACTTTGGAGGCTACAAGTTCAAAATCAAGGTGCCACCAGAGCCATGCTCCCTTGGAAGCCTGTAGGGGAGAATTCTTTCTTGCTGCTCCTAGCTTCTGGTGGTTTGCTGTCAGTCTTCAGCATTCTTTGGCTTGTAGACACATCACTCCAGTCTCTGCCTCCATTTTCACATCTTCTCCCTGTGTGTCTCTTCTCTTCTAAGGACTCTAGTCATTTTGGATTAAGTGTCCACCCTATTTCAGAATGACTTCATCTTCATTATCTCTTCAGTGATCCTATGCCCATATAAGGTTGCATTCTGATATACTGAGGGTAAGGAATTCAACATATCTTTCTGGGGAATGCGATCCGGCCCCCAACCACACTTATCTAGGTAAAATTCTACTCACACCTAATTGAGTTTCTGCTATATGAAGCAGTGAGTTTGTTTATTTGGGAATGCTTTTCCTCTTCAAAGCCACTTTTCATGTTTGTCAAAAACTGATTGTCTTCAAGAAATTTTGAGGGGATGAAAGAGGAGCTGGATATATCTGGAACAACAGCCAAAGGAGGTGCCAGGCAATATATTTACCCAAGCAGCACTTCTCAAACATGAGGGTGCACACAAATCCCCTGAGGATCTTGTTAAAAGGCAGGTTCTGAATGCAATAGGTCTGAGATGAGGCCTGTGATTGTGCCTTTTTAATAAGATCCCAGGTGATGCTGATGCTACTGGTCCACAGAGTAGCAAGGCTCTATCTAGATCTGGAATGGGTAGTGGTCACATCTATTTATGCAGAGCGACTAAAAAGTCAAAACTTCAGCTGTATATTAGCCAGAAAATGTCCCAGTAAACGAAGTCAAAATGTCCCCAAATCTGAAAGAACAGTTCAATTATTTATTTTTCACACTAGCGAATGAAGTCAGAAACATCTGCACACATTCATCTGGACAGATACAGTGTTTTCTAATTTCTGGTGCATGGTAAATAGTTGAGATGTGCATGTCAGAAGCTGTGATTCTTATGAACAGACCGACTTTAAAGTTTAGGGCAACTAAGCAACTTCCCATCTCAGTGTGCAAGAAAAGCTCCATCTGGAGAAGCTTCAGACCAGCTTTGATGGCACTGTACGCCTCCTGCTGTGAGAAGTCAAACAGCCAGATTTCAAATCCTGCTGGAGGCTCAGTCCCAGGGCCCACCCAGATGATCTCTGAAGATAGCTGTGGCTTTGCTTCCACCCACTCCTGGAATGCTCTTCACTTGCCACTTTCCTCAGAGCCTGAATGACTCCCAGATATTCCCTGTCCGTGCTAGCCAGGGGCTGGACCAGCACGTAGAATGACCAGGTGGAAGAGCCAGGGCATATCCCATGGCGGGTCCAGCCTCTGGATGAACTTCTGCACAGCAGGTTCCAGAGAAGAGCAATCCGTTTGTGATGTCAGGGGCTGGCAATTTGGTTTTCCAAATTCAATAATGACCTGATTATTTCCAGCTCAAAAACACCCATGCACTACTGGCTCCCTTACAATACTTCGTTGGAAGTTTCGAGGAAGATAGCTGTCTGAGTGTTTGGCGTGGTTCATCTTTTGAGTCAGAATGTTAGTTCATATTCTTGGTCAGCATTGTGACTGTAGGATTTGTAGTGAAGTCCAACTGTGCCGTGACTACAAATCTCTCATAGGGAGAAGGGGGAGAAAACAGCACAGAGGGTTTTGGTTACCTATTGCTGTAGAACAAATCACCCCAAAACTTAGTGTTTTAAAGCAATTGCTATTTTACTTGTGATTTTGTAGGTCAGGTATTTGGAGAGGCACTGCGGGGGTGGCTTTTCTCTGCTCCACCATGTGTGGGTCCTTGGCTTAGGTGGCTTGAGTAACTGGGAAGTGGTTGAGGTGTCTCAGCTGAAGTCCTGCACTTGGGCCTCAGTTCTTTGCCGTGTTGCTTCTCTATATGGCTAGCTGGGCCTTCTCATGGTGGTCTCAGGATAGACAGCCTTCTTATAACTAGACAATGGAAGCTTCCAGGCTCCTCAAAGGCTTGGCTCGGAACAAGCACATTGTCACTTCAGCCATACTCTATGGGTCAAAGGAGATCATAGAGCATGACTAAATTCGAAGGAGGGGACATAAACTTTATCTCTTGATGGGAGGAGTTGCAAAGAATTCATGGACATCTTTAAAGTACCACAAAGAAAGAGGTGGAAAGAAACATTTTTATTCATGTTCTTTCCAAGTTCTGATCTGATTAAGTTAAGCCCAAGCAGTCAACAGAATCCCCTTTGGTTCTTGGCCTTGTTCTTTTAGTGGCCAATTTTTAACTTTATTGTGGAGAGTCAGCAAGTGGTCTTTGAACCTTTACACACATTCTCTCAGCCTTTTCAGTTTTTTTTTTTCAAAATTTCGCTTTTGCTTTTTTGCCTTTCAATAGCATTTCCTTTCTGCATGAAAGCTTTGTTCAAAAAAATTATTTTATCATGAATTTTGGTTGTTTTATAAAAAGTGTTTAAGCAATACATAAATACTTCTTCACTTATAAAATTATTATAGTGCCTTTTTGCTTTAACTCTCTACCAATTCACCTTCCCAGAAACAACAGCTGTGTCTTCTTTTATACCTTTCTCTATCCATATATATATTCATGTGTATGTACACATACCCATAATTTTTTTCTTAAATGAGATCCTACACTGTGTATTATTCTAAAAGTTACTTTGGGCACTTAATAATATTCCCCAGTGATCAATCTACATTAACTTATCTACATACTACTTTCTTTTAAGTAGCTGTATATTATTCTATTGAACTGATGTGACATGATTAATGTAACGACGACTCTGGTGATGGACCTTCAGTTATTAGTCATTTTTGCAATAAAAATGAATGGCAATTGAAGGAAGTATTCTTGAATCTATATGTTTTTGTATGTGTGCTGATATTTCTATATGATCAATGCCTGGAGGTAGATTAACTGGGTCAGAGGGTGTGGATATTTGTAATTTCAGTAGGTACTGACTATTGACCCTCAAAATATGGTGTACCAAATTACACTCATCCAATGCATTTATCCATACCCTTGACAAGTCTGGATATTACTAACATTTTTAATTCTTCCAGGTTGATTGATGGGTGAAACTATCTCACCATTGTACTTCTTCCTTCTAGTTATTGGTTATTTATTTTTTTCTGAAATATCTTGTTGTCATTTGCCAAGTAAAAAAGTACATTCTTTATATCTTTGCTAAATATTTGTGGAAGCTCTTTATATATTAATACTTTGTTATTTCCTAAAGTGAAATCCCCAGATTACTGGATCACAGGGTTGACCTGATAAGGGAAGGCTTCTGAGATTTCTTAGTTGAATTTCAGGGGAAGTCTTCCCTCAGATTATACTCTTGGAAGGGAGCTATCTTACCCCACTGATGAACTTAGTCTCATTTTTTGACAGCATACAAGCCCCCTGTATAAAAGAAAGAAAGCTGTGAACTGTACACTAATATATTCCAAAGCTGTTGAGGTATAGCTGAGAGTAGCTACTTTGTACATAATTAGCAAACTTCCTTCTGAATGTAACCAAGCTGATAGGTGGTCCATTAGCCACGAAAAGAGCCAAAGAAGAGCTTTCATTCAATGACCGTGCACTTTTTCTTGTTCCTAAAATTTATGAAGACAATCTAGACTCTCATAAGTTACTAAGTTATTTGCTTAGTTCCCACTAGGAACCAGGCACTGCTGGTTATCCTTATGCTCTGACATATCCAAAGGTGAGGTCAGATTTTGAATATGGCAGTACAGTTCAGAGGCCATTTGCAGTTTCAGATATATATATATATTTTTTATAATTAAATTTTTTTTTCAGAAGTAAGACTTTTATTATTGGAATTCTGGAAAAATAGAATTTATGCTTAACTCCTAGTTAAATATAAACCCCGCTTTGCTTTGACTCTTGATATTGAAATTCTTTCTAAAATGTCCATCTCTGCTTTTTTTTCCCAGTTAATTTTTTTAAAATTTTTTATTATTTTTTTAGTAAGTCATTTGTACATAGATCATGAATACATTTATGACATTATGAGATTCAATGTGCTGATTCTTTGTACAAATGGGAGTGCTTACATCCTACTAACCAACATAACCTTCACCTCATTTATCCAATTACAGCGTTAAGACATTCGTATTTTACACCTGATAGATCCAACTTGTACTTGCAATATGCTGCATAGGTGTGGTCCCCCTACTAACCCTCCCTCTATCAACCCACCCCCTTCCTTTCCCCTCTTCCTCCCCTTCCCTCCTTCATCCTAGGCTATAGTTGTGTTTCATTACGCTTTATGAGGCTGGGTTGCAGAACTGTATCATTTAACCACTAAGTTTAGCTGACCACTTAGTCTCTGAACCTCAGCGCGGCTCCTGTATTCTCTACTTACATCAGGTACAAAGCAGTTAAAAATATTTCTTTGTTAGATATAGCCAAAGTGAAAGAGAAAACATTGGTAAAAGTTGAAAAGACAGATAACTTGTGGTGTGTGGACATGCACAGGAAATAAGATACTCTTAAAGGAAATATGATTTAGGAGATAGCCAAGAGCTTGTACAAACATTTCTGTCATTTGAGAATTTAGAAATTTGCAAAGGTGGCAGGATATACCTCAGCAGTCTTCTACACATCATACACTTTAGACACGTTTCCTTAAGAACTGGTGCTACAGAAACAATTGTGGTTAAAGAATTTGTGTTGCAGTTATCTGACATCTTTAAAATTCATAGCACCAAATTTTGTATCATGAGTAACAGAAAAGCTGTTACTATTGGAAGTGGTTTTGTTGTTTTTTGTTTGTTGAGCAGGCTAGTGACTTCAGTTGAAACCTTCGAAGCAAATGTGGATACTCTGCACACGCACTGCATGGGTGTGTATCTGTCGATACTCTCCTTAATTGGAAGGTTATAGTTAATCATAAGGTGATGCAGGCACATGAGATTTGAAGTGTGAAGATTTTATTTGGGTCCTAGTTCTTTTCCTAATTGACTCTATCACCTTTGAGAAGTCACCTAATCTCAGTGCTTCATTTTCTTATTTGTAAAGCTAGATGCCAGCCACAGAATTTTGTCAAAACAACCTTTAGATGGAAACCAAACAACCTTGGGAGGAGAAGGTACTTACAAACATAAAATGCTCTTCTAAAGAGAGTTTGTTATTTTTCCCTAACAATAAAAACAGGGGAACTTCACTCATGCATTCATTCAGTCATTTATCCATTAACAACTTCGGATTACCTGCCATGAGCCAGGCGTTGTGCTAAGTGCTGGAATAATGAAATAAACAAGACCTGGTTTCTGCCTGGTAGGAGTTTACAGGTCAGTGGAGATGGTTGTCAAGATAATGTCTAGTCCAGTCACTGTTGTGCTGGAGCTGGCTCATTCAGGCTTATAAGAGCTGACTGTTAATATTTTAGAAATTCTGTGAGTGGGTTGTTATAAACATAGCCATTATTAAAAATTCAGTTATATAGAAGTTGATGCCTATTATTTGTGGATTCCATATTTGTGAATTTGCTTATTCACTAAAATATATTTGTAACCCCAAAGTCAATACTTGCGATCATTTATGGACAATGTTCATGTGCAGAGTTGCGAAAAATTTGAGTTGCCCGACGTGCGTGTTCCCAGCTGAGGTTGAACAAGGCCTTCTTGTTTCCGCTGTCCTACTATAAACAAGTGTCCTTTTCGTGGTATATTTAGTGCCAAGTTTTTCACATTTCTGTGTTTTCTGTGGGTTTTTTCACTGTTTAAAATGCCCCCCAATTACAGTGCTGAAATACTGTCTAGTGTTCCTAAGCACAAGCAAGGTTGTGATGTGCTTTATGGAGAAAATGCATATGTTTGAGAGGCTTCGTGCAGGCATGAGTTACAGTGCTATTAGCTATGATTTTTGACGCTAATGAATCAGCAATGTATGTTAAATAAGGTGTTTTAAAATAGAAACATATAAAACAAGGTGCTGTATTAATTGGTTGATGAAAATGCTTTAACCAAAGGCTCTCAGGAACCTAACTCTGTGTATCCCCTCGAAATATTGATTCAATATTTGCTAATTCAGTGTTTGCAGCAACTTTATAGAATATAAATAATGAGAATTGACTGTATAAACTTACAATAAAATAAATTATATTACACAAAGGCAGTAAAGATTAAAAACTCGTGGCTCACGCCTGTAATCCTAGCACTCTGGGTGGGTGGAGTGCCTGAGCTCACCAATTCGAGACTAGCCTGAGCAAGAGCAAGACCCTGTCTCTAAAAATAGCTGGGCATTGTGGTGGGCACCTGTAGTCCTAGCTACTCGGGAGGCTGAGGCAAAAGAATCACTTAAGCCCAAGAATTTGTGAGCTATGAGGCCACAGCATTCTACTGAGGGTGACAAAGTGAGACTCTGTCTCAAAAAAAAAAAAAAAAGAAAAGAAAAGAAAAAAGGACTACACTCTTAACTTCCTAATTATTTTGCTACATATTACTATCATCTATGCTCTTGAGGTTATATATGTCTATTGTATCTATAGTAGAAATACTATGTAAGGGTAGGTGCTGCTGTGCATTTCTTCCCAACCACCTCTCTTCTTATAGGTAGTTTGTCATTGGCCAAAAGTGGTAGTATTTACACCATGGGAATGAGTAAATGCTACAAATCAAGGCTTTCACCCTAGCCCCCATGCAATTGTTAAACATTTACCAGCACATAAATGCCTTCAGTTTTCTTCAAAGGCCTGTCCTTGGGCTACTAGGGGCAATTTTCAGGCACTAGGAGAGAGCCTAAAGTTATAGGGAATTTATCTCCTTCTACCTCCAGTCTAGCCCCATTACCCAATGATTGACTAATGCTCTCATGGCTCAAGGAGGCATTCAGAGCTTCCCATGAGATCCAAATGAGCTGAGCACCCTAAATGTCTGAGATCATACCTTTGGCTCCCTTATCTTCCTGTCCTGATTCTTTTTTATCCTGACTGTTTCTCCTGGGAGCTCTTCCTTGGTAAATCACTTCCACATAAATCCAAGTCTCAGGGGTGGATCCTGGGGCACGCATGTAAGATGGTACTCCAGCAAACCCAGGAAGAAAGGCATGAGGTCAGCAATTGGTGTGTGCATGGATCACAGGTCAGCCCAAAGAACAACGGGTAGATCTTGATTTTCTGCTTCTAATTCTTCCTTAATTAGCTATTGCTTTCCAATTGTAGCCTTCAATTTAAATATTTTGTGACCTATAAACAGGTGTCAATTTAAAGTTCTTTATGTTTTGGAGTTGTTATTTAAATGCTTGATGCATTCACATATTGAAAAAATATGAAAGAGTCTTTTACCTTTACCCAGCCTAGCTTTTTGGTGGGTTTGCCTGTGCTGAGCTCAGCTAGTGGCTTTGAACTCTGACATGCAATAATAAATCAAGTTTTCATCAAGTTCTCCTTATCCTGTTGAGAAACAAAAACCCATAAGCAATGCTGCAATAACTTCCTTTTAAATTCTAATTTGTTTTACTGTGATAAAAATGTGATAAGCATTCAAGAAGTCCACTGCGCTGTGGTATACAACTAGAGTATGATTCTTTTAGTAGTTTCTTCATTTTCAAATTATTCTTGCTATAGAGTTAGCAAGTGCCAGTTCAGATTCATGGTCTGGGTAATCGTGCAGTAATTAAATGCTTGCTTGGGAAAACAATTTTAGATCACTGAATTGCTTTATTACATTTTGAAAGACTGAAAGAGGCATTCAATCAGGTAGAGACTATGTTTATCTTCTAAACAAGACTCATCATAAATTATTCACATGGCCTAAGACTGAATTTGAAAAGGAAGAAACTTGGGGGATACAGCAATTATTACTTCAACAGTCATAGAGTTCAGTAGGCCTCATAAAGAGAGACATGTCTCAAAGATTCTTGGCAAGGTTTTGAGGATAAGGAAGAGGTGACTCCTAAGGTAATCTGAATTTTTAAACTGAGACTACTCACCATTGAGGATTTTGCTTACTCTTCTGGATGACATTTGGCTTAAACAGCCCTGTAGAAGAAAGAATTCCCATTAACTTCTGTTCAGTTACATAATTTAGAGGAAATCATACAAATAATGATTTCACAAAGTATGACATAGGTGAGAGAGATATTAGTATAAATATTGGGCATCACATGTATTACTGCACACAAGACAAATGCATCACTGAGGCTTCTAACTATATTTATGATTTGTACTTGCCCTGGAATTCTTTTTATTGAGCAATCATTCATCCACAGTAAAATATATAAATCTTAAATGCATAGCTTAATGACTTTTTATCTCTACAGTTATGTAAGTACCACACAATTAAAGGTACAGAACAATTTCATCACCCTGGAAAGTCCCCTTACTCTCCTTCCTGAATAACACTCTCTCCCAGAAGTAATCACCATTATTCTGATTTCTGAGATGCAGGCTAGTTTCACGTGTCCTTTGAAATTAATATACATAGATTCACATATTTTTTTGGGGGGCTGGCTTTTTTCACTTATCATAATACTTTTGAGATTTGTCTATGTTGTAGTATGGATCAATAGTTCATTCCTTTTTATTGCTAGGTTGTATTCAGTTGTATGGATATACCACAGTTTGTTTATCCAATCTCCTGTTGATGAATTTTTCCTTAGTTTTTGCTTACTGTGAGTAGATTGCTATGAACATTCTTGAATAGTTATTTTTGGAGACAATATATAAAACAAGGCTGTTTGAGTTCTTACTCCTTTTAGACATATACCCAAGAGTGGCATTGCTGGGTCTGCCTTTGAAGTTTAACCAAAAAGAAAAAAAAATCAATACCAAGTGAAAGGGTGCATTAAAAATTATTCTCTCCAGGCTCTGCGCCTGTGGCTCAACGGGCTAAGGCGCCAGCCACGTACACCTGAGCTGGCGGGTTCGAATCCAGCCTGGGCCCGCCAAACAACAATCACGGCTGCAACCAAAAAATGGCCGGGCGTTGTGGCGGGGGCCTGTAGTTCCAGCTACTTGTGAGGCAGAGGCAGGAGACTCACTTGAGCCCAGGAATTGGAGGTCGCTGTGAGCTGTGATGCTCTGGCACTCTTTCCAGGGTGACAGCTTGAGGCTCTGTCTCAAAAAAAAAAAAAAATTATTCTCTCCAATATCTGTTCTTGGCAAGGTGTTGGTAAAACCTTGTACTGCTTGATAACATTACTTTAGCGTTAACAGTTGAAATATCTCAAGTTATTTGCTTAGCCATGAGGAATTAGAGAAATGGAATTCAGGTTCTTTTTTGGTGAGAGAATACAGGTATCATGTGTCTGAATGGATGGAACCATTCAGGAGGCCTTGCAAAAGAATGCTTATAAAATTGAATTAATTTGAAATTCATCACCTAGAAATAGCATGGTCTAGTTCACCTTGGGATCACCCATGGTTAATGATATCAAACTATGTTGGGGAAAGGGTGGATTATGAAACCTCAGTATAGTCAAAGTGCCACGCAGCCACTAGAGGTGACCGAGTTGGTCCCCAGCTGATCACATTTGAGATTTATTTTTTTTGTCAACATCTTCTGATAAGTGGAACAGAACTGCAGACCAGTCTAACCACTCACAGAACAAAGGACTAATAGACTTGTGAAGGGGTTATGGCGCCCCCTGGGGGACCTTGAAATGTTCCTCTTATGACTGCTGTCTTGAGGTCGAGTTCAAGTTCTATTGAGTAACTTCTAAGACATCATTACTTCAACAACCCTCTTTAAAGGTTTCTAAATAAATTTAAAGTATTTTTGAGTTTTATTGGGAATAACTCACTCAGGGGAATTTTAAGAGAAGTGTATGTGATGTTTAAGCTCTCATAAGAGGGTAGGGGGAATTCTTTTGGGTTTATTTCTTATTTTTTTCTGGTAGAAGGGCTTCATGTGATTGGATAATTTCTATTATTTGCTTTGTTAATGAAGGTGGCATAACAAGATGACACTTTGTCTGCAAAGTCTTCAGGCAAAATGCCTTTACAAGATGGCTGTGAGCCTTTTGTGTCTTGCTTGCTTAGGGTGTAAAATGAGCAATTCTCAACCCACTTCAGTATCACTCTTCCAGTGAGCATTTGGAAGTGTGTGGGAGCATTTTTGATTGTCAGAATGATTGCAGGGTGCACTACTTCCATTTTCTGAGGTTGGGGAGGGAAAGAAAATGTCCAGCATGAAGGAGAATTGTCCCATCCAGAATGCCAATAGGGCCCTTGTTGAGAAATACTTCCCCCAACTCAGGTGATCAATCTGGAGATATTTATGTGCAATTCATATTGAAAAGGTTTAACTACATAAACAAAATATGTTAAACAGAATATGTTAAACAAGTGGAAGTTAGAGACTTTAGGAGCTTACAGAGACAGTAGTGGAATTAAGCCTGTTTTTGGACATTTAGAGAGTATGATGACTTTACCCAAAGCAAAAATGGAATAATGGCCTTAAGTGGAATATGGAGGTGGGGAAATTTGTTTTCCAGGCTCCCCAGAATTTCTTTCTTCATCCTTTTTCAATCATTCACTGATCCTGATCTCCTTTTCCCATGCTTCTTGGGATAAAGAAGCAGCTGATAAATCCATTAAGACGTGAGAATTTTTTCTTACTCCTCCTAGCAGGATATCAAGAAAGGAAGACTCTTGAATATTGGAATTTTGTATGTGGGCGAGGAAGGTAGGTGTTTTTGGCTGTGAGATCTTTCTAGAACTTCTTAAATTATTCCTGGGCAAGTAATAACTTATTTTTTTGTGAGGCTGGCTTTCGATGTGGAAGCCAAAGTGTTAGCATTTACTGTAACCATGGCAAAGAGAGGGAAGGAGGACTGGATACCTTTTTAAATTTGTTGGCAAATGAATGAATTGAATAAGACTCTTTTGAAGTATAGGGTTTGGAATGTGCCACGTGTGATATTGCATTGTAAACTTTGAAGTACTATGTGATTTTGATGTATTTTCATTATTCCAAAAACATTTTTTTGTATTTCTCAAAGCACTTAACTCAGAATCTGACACAAAATGTTTATTCTATAAATGTGTCTCAGAAGAAACAGATGATTAGGCATAAAGAATTGCAGTGGAGGTTATGGAACAAGGACTCACATTGCCATTTTTATCGACAGGCTAACATGATTCAACTTGGATGGGGTTATTTAGTCAGAAGGAAATCTTGCTGCAGTTTCCTTTTTGCTTCCATTAAACATTTTCTGGGAGGGAATTCTCACCTCTCCTTTGTGAACAGGATTGATGCTAGATCTCTCTCAGGCTTTCAAATGACATGGAATTATTTTGCATTTAGTGTATGCAGGGAGGAATGAGGGACTGCCATTAGTAGTCCTTCAATTAGTGCCATCATTATCCAGTGCCCAAGCCAACTAGTGAGCATGAGAGTCTCATTACAAGAGCCTCAGGGATTGCTGAACTCAAGATTCTAGCATCAGAATGTTAGGGATATCCTGGTCACTTCTTTGCTTGATTGGGAGAGAATTAGAAATGAAAAGATCTTAAGTATCTTGCTACCTTTTTTATTTCAAATTAATATGAGGGTACAAATTTTTAGGTTACAATGTTCTCACTTACAATGTAAAGTTCAAGTTGGAAAAGAGCCCTTCACCCAATGGGTGTGCTAAATACCCTCAGATTGTACACATTAGGTCAGATCCCACCAAATACCCTCCCTCCAATTGCCTTCCCCTCTCCTCTCTCTAGTTGCCTTCTTCCTCCTCCTCTCCCTCCCTCCTCACCCCCCCCCTTACTACATTTATTGAGCAACTATTGTGCCATCCACTATACTCTGCACCAAGGAAGCCACAGTGCTATGCATCAAGGACATGAGAGTAAGGATGACATAGTCACTGCCTTCAAGGTGCTCACAGTTTGGGGAGGGTGCTGGCCGGGGGTGGGGGTCTTAACCTTGGTTGCAGATTACAGTCACTTGAAAAATCCCCATGTCCAAGCACCCTCATTCCCAGTTCAATAAAATCCAAAACTCTGGGGAACCCAGACTTCAATATTTTTAAAGCTCCCCAGGTAATTCCAAAGAGCCACCAAGGTTGAGAAATGCTGGGGAAGGGGAAAAAACCAATCTCTAAAGGGAAATTTTAGATTAAAACATGACAGGTGTTTGGTGTAGGTAACAGCAAAGTGCAACTGCAGAGGAGAAGGAAAAAGTAACTCTTACACTTAAAAGAAGCTCTCTTCATCAAGAGAAATAGAAGAGCACTAGAAAATGGTGAATTCTGGAAATAATAATGGTGGTGTCTGAATTACTTTCTGATAGAACAAATTCCCCTTTGCATATTAACTATTATTGATGATGGGGGGTTGAAAATAAGAATTGGTAATTCACGCGCTGTATTTCTCCTTTCTTTTTCTTGCCTCCCTGCCCTTTCTTTATTATGACTTCTGGCATATACATGGTATGTTCAATGAATGCCAGGTAGAGGTTAACGGTTGCTAATGTATGAAAACAAAAAGGAAAATGAAACCTTACTGTTTCTTTCTAGTTGTGAGGAAAAACACATGAATACACTATATGGTATAGTTGTGTGACTAGGCCTATATCTGAAAATAATAATTAAAAACTTTATTTAACATATACAATTGCTAGCTCTAAATATTTTAACTGTAGTCCTTGCAACACCCCTTTATGAGAAATATAATTATCTCTGGCTAATGGATGAAGAAACTGAGGCCGGAGAAGTGGTTTGAGGGTTCACTGGGCTGCAATATAATAAAAAAATCATGAGAGTTATAAAATATGTAACTGAATTTGCAGTAAAACAAAACACAGGACAGGATTTAATTGTGTGTGGTAGAAAAACAAACTTCTGGACTGTGAAACTAATTGGCTACAAAGTAGAGACTCATATAACACAAGATCCTTAAAGCGATGGGAGTGTCTGAAAAATAAAAACAGAAAGAGAAGCAACCTAAACTCCAAGAAGCAAATAAAAGGACAGAAACCTGGGGATTACCCCTGTTTTCTTTTTCTCTCGAAGAAAACTAGAGAATGTAGTTCTGAAAGCTTTGTTTTCAATTCTTGTAGTGGAGTAACATTTAGATAGCAACCTCTGGGCTATCTATCCACAGGGTTTCACATTTACCTCTCTTTCTTACATCATTCAGGCAGCAGGGAGATCTTCCTACACAGATTGCCCAAAAGGTAAGATAGTTATTTCAGGAAAATAGAAAGAAATAGCATTCTGCAGCTTTTGAGTTTCTAAATAAATTCAGAGACAAGGTTTTGAGCTTCACCAGCATAGTTTTTAACACTAGTAGAGCCAAAATTTGTGCCAGAAACCAGTAGTTCTCAATCTTCTCATCTTGTGTCAGAATCACCTGGGGGTGTTTAAAAACCCAATAATTCCTGGACTTCACCTGAAAAGACTGTTTTAAGTGATTTTTGGTGGACATTCAATTATATATATATATGTACAGTGTTTAAACTGCCCAGATGATGCTATTGTGCAGCCAGAGTGGAGAACAAGAATATGGGGAAAGGGGCAAGGGAGGGTAAGGGAGGGGGGAGGAGGGGCGGAGGGAGAGTAATTGGTGGGCCCACACTTACGGTGCATCTTAGAAGGGTACAAGTGAAACTTACTAAATGTAGAATATAAATGTCTGTACACAATAACTAAGAAAATGCCATGAAAGCTATGTCAACCAGTTTGATGAAAATATTTCAAACTGTATATAAAACCAGCACATTGTACACTATGATTGCATTTATGTACACAACCATGATTTAATAAAAAAAATCTAGAAAAAAATACAATTTGCATAAACCTCCTCTTTGTTATTCTCAGCATCATTTTTATGTTACTAATTTTGTATTAATGGCGATATTTCCAGATCTGGTCTGCTCCACAGCTGACCTCTAATCACTTTCTTCCTCGTAGGTAAATTCACACCAATTCAGTACCTGGGTGAAGGGCACGCTTATAATTTTCATTCATCTGTACAAAAACAAAGTATGCAAACAAAACATGCGTACCCCCTAATATTCTGAAATAAAATATAAAATGTCAAAAAAAGCCCCTGTTATTTCCAAACTTTGTTGCATATTAGAATCCCCTGGGGAGCTTTTAAAATCCTCATTGGTAAAGCTATGCCCATATCAAGTCCCCAGTGCTAAGGTTGCTCCTATACCAATTAAATTAGAAAATGTGGACATGGGAACTAGGTACCTTAAACAGATTTGGTAAGTATTCCTTGTGAGACTTCTACTTTGAAATTTCCACTGGCTGGCAAGTGACAGGAAGGTAGAAGAGAGAGAAAGAGTAGCTTAAACAGTGGTGTGTCCTTGAGAAGGGACTCTGTGACCCCTGTACCCCCACATCCACGTCAAGCTGTGATGTTGGTAGAGGCAGTCAGTGATGTGCTGGTCAATGTTTAACAGATAGTTCTACAAGGTAAATTATCTCAAGAATGGAAAAGCAAGCATCCCACGTACTTAGTACTAATATGAAACTAGTAGATCAACAACTACAGGCCCACAGCAGAGAAAAACACAAATTCAAGAAGTGGTGAGGAAGGAGGGGGCTTGGTAAGTTCCCACCTATTGGGTACAATGTAGGGGTATATGGCACACTTCCTGGGTGAAGGACTCAACTACAACTCGGACTTTGGACTTTACAAAGACAAATAATGTAACCTAATCATATGTACCCTCACATTAACCTGAAATTATAAAATAATTTAAAAACTACAGTGCATATACCCCCCCCATTTGTAGTGTTTGCCAATTTCTGTGGTGTAAATACTTCTACCACAGCCCGTTTCAAGTTACCAATGTGGTATCATTGATTTTGAAGTTAGAAATAGAGGCATGTAATTGGCTTTAGGAAGACTGAATGAGCTGGCTCTAGATTGTCACTGGCTATGAGCATGACAAGCCCCTCAGGTAGGTTTGTGGATCTGAGGGCAGAGAACCAGAAAATGAACAAAAGAGCCTCAAGTCCATAGGGTATTATCTAGAGTAGAAATGGGGATACATTTAGGAGGGTCTAGGTAGGAAGGGGGTGAGAACACCTCCTTAGTCCCTTGTCACTTCCCAGTGGTATCAGAGATGATCCAGATTTTTCTGTACCCCTGAGAGTATCGTGGAAGTAGCTGAGCATGGTTTGGGAGAGGTCAAGGGGCCTTTAAGATAGGTTGAGAAAGCCATGAAGAGTTTTGGAAGATTGATTACTGATGCAAATGTTGGAGGCGAACAAGGATAAAAGCTAATAACTTCTGAGAATCAGATGCCTCCTCTTGATTCCATGATACTACTAACCTCTGTGACCCTTAGAGAACTAACAGAAGGGCACAGGGAAACAGAAGAGCCCAGGGAAACAGAAGAGGTAGCAACTATTAATTATTGCACTAAATAGAAGTTATTATAAGGAATGCAGCCAGAATCCCTTCCTCCCTCCCTCCCGCCCCCTCTCTCCCTCCCTCTCTCTCTCCCCTCCCTCCTTCCTTTTTCAATGCAATTTCATTGTTGAAGAAAGCATATTGTTCATCCCTAGAGTTTTGATAGTCTGGAATTTGCAAGTTGCATCCCTATGATATTGTATAACACATTCCTCTGTCTCATATATATGAGTAGTTAAATCTAGAGTCTTGGTCAGATCCTGGTTCCTCCCTTATGGATTTCCGTTGACCTTTCACCTAACCTTTGCAACACATTAGGATCACCCATACAGTTTTAAAAACTCACAATGGCAAGGCCACACTTATCATCTAAACCAGAATCACTGGGGATGTGACATGGAGATTAGTATTTTTTAAATGCCCCTAGAGATTCCAACGAGGAACCAAAATTGATAGCCTCAGGCCTAATGATTTTAGTGTCCATTGATCATCTTTTTCTCTAGACTATATTTTATTAGAATTTGTAAATTGGCAATTATCTAGTTCTATCATTCTTTCTGCATTTATTAGCTATGAAACAGTGCCAATCATAAACTTCCACTTCATAAAGAGGTTGATTTGATCTGAAGCTCATATTTAATGACTATTTTCTATAAAAAAAGTATTGCAGAATTTCCATTAAAAAGACTTCAGTACACTGTATTTATAAATGGATTAAGTAGGATTTTATAATCTCTATCATATTAAGGTTTATTTGCACAGATGATAGCTCTCTGGATCATGTCTGAAATTAAAATTTCTCTCAAAAACATCCCCTTTCTAAAATCTCAATTCTGTGTGTGCATTGCATATTATTCATGATATGTTGCCTATTTCAGGTCCCCACATATTAAGACCACATGATGTAAATATAACAAGGTTTTCTGGAAGAAAACTTAGACCACAGAAATAGAGAGTGCACACAATCTCTCAGGAACTCTCCTTACCCCATAGAGAGGTGTACTTAGGTCAGGCATAGCTGGGCTAGACACACAGGGTTCCAGAAGAGACATCCCAATTTCTGTCATGTCCTATGAATTTGTGGACAATGGGGGACTAAGGGATCCTTGGGAAATATGTAACAATCAACGGTTGATGTTTGAACTTGGAAGCTGGTATCTGTTAACACAGACCTGCTGGCCTAGCTCTCTGCTAAACAACCAACAGGGTAAAGTGGGCTTCCAGTGCCTCCCAGATTTGTCTCTTTTCAATAGCATAAATATATAAGATTACACTCATTGAGCACTTTCTCGGTGCCAGGCAATTCTACCAATGATCCTGTGATTTTCCCCAGTCAACCACAATTGGAAATTTGTAATCTTCCTTTGATTTCTGTTTCCTCCAAGATCCACTGGGTGGCTCATCTCTGGTAGTGCTCGCTCATCTGACATGCATTCATTTATTCATCTCTTATTTCATACACACAGTTATTCAGGAAGAACTATATAGTAAACCACTTCGTGAGGAATGATATGGGCTCCAGCTATGACCAAGGCATAGTACAAGTAGTTTATAATCTGCAAGGTGGAGCCAGGCAAAACTAGTTCCGTAATATCAAAGGTCCCTTCCTCCTATCCTGTCCTTCCATCCTCCCCTAGCCTAGTCCAGGTGGATTCTTCTCCCTGTTCACTGAAACCTCCTGTCTTTGTTGTCCTCTTTCCCAAAACACCCTGCACATCCTTTTCAAATTACTTTATCCAAACTACTGCTGCTTTTCATTGTGTTCACAAACTCTAAATGGTTCTTTTTTCACCAACTCAATGAAATCCAAGTTTTAAAATTCAGTTCAACATTCAAACCCCTGCCAGATCTGTTTATCAATTTCTGCTTCTCTTTTAAATTTTCTCCCAATTGTACCCTTCTTCCCAGTGAGTTTTTCTGCCAAATTAACTAGGCTTATGACTTCTCTAACCTGCTAAGTCCATGACTTCTCTAACCTGCTAAGTCCTTGAGCTAGACATGAAAAGGTAATCTGTGTCTGTCTCACTACACCTACACCCCAAACCATGAGCTTTCTCAACCTGCCCCTCTTTCCTTTGAGCCACTAAAATACTCTTTTTAGAAAAATTCATTTTTTATTTTATATATTTAAGGTAGACAACGTGAGGTTTTGGTATACATAGGGGAAATGATTACTATAGTTAAAGAAACTTACATGTCCATCAATAAAGTATCTATTAAGGGTACCTCTCATTTTATCATTGTTCTATCCTGCTTATATTTCTAGTACTCTTTTCGTGTTTTTTTAATTTCACCCCCTAATTAGAATATAATATTTTTGAGGTCAGGAAGTGCCTTATGCTTCATTGTTTTCTCAATACTCAGTGGTGCTTTGCAGATGGTGGTATTCAACAAAAGGACATCGATGGAAATGAGAGTATGGGGAAAGTATTGGAATATGGGAGTAGCTAAAGCACTGTAGCAGGAAGAATATGGTTTTTTAACACATTTCAACTGGCTCTTTTTCTCTCATCACTAAATTAGAGTTCTCTAGTTCTCTTAAAGATGGAAATAAAAGATTTCCTTGTATACCTCTAGTTCTTTCTCTCCCTGCCCTTTCTCCCTCTCTCTCTTTCTTTCTCCCCCCCTTTCTCACGCACTCTCCCTCTCTTTATGTCCCTTCCCCCCCCTTAGTAGAAGCCAAGGAAAACAAAACCCAATTTTAGGTTCATTTTGTTAGAGCTATTGAAATAATGCAGTAGGATATTTCTTGCTTTTGGAAGAAGGATCTGGCAATATTTTGCAAGTTTACTCTGACAAAGAACAGTATGTCCCAAGTTCACTGAGGTGACCTTCCTCAAGGTTGGTGTAAGTAGTTGGAATGCCTTATAAAAGAGCCTGTGGGAGCATACCAACTAGGATGGGGTGTCTGAGGAGATTCTTAGCCCTCTCTTTGAGATGTGCCTTGCTAAAGCTCTCCTCTGTCATTGGTGGATGCCCAATGGGTAGTGTCCAATGGGGGCCTAGTGGTATTGAAACTAGTGTTGACGTTGTGCACTGTGATTCTCATGATCAAAGTAGCATCAATTTGTTTTAGTAAAAACTGAACAGCAGAAAGAATATCAGACGAGGGATCAGTAGATTTAAAGTCTCATCCTGGTTCCATATCGGCCATATAATCATGGGCAAATAACTTCTCTGAGCCATTCTCTACATCACCAGTGATCCCTCATTGCTCTATGTTTGCTGAAAGAGAAAATAAAACTGCCATTTCATTTCCCATTTTAGGGCTTTCTTTTGAGCATTCTTCCCATTTCAGTTACTCCCCCCCTTTCTCTGCTGAGATTTGCGTCAAAATTCCTTGAAAGAGTATTGTCTATACTCGGGTATCTTCACTTCTTCACTTGATGGTTTGTCCTTAACCCTGTTGGTTTCACTTTGTTCTCTATTCCTCTGAAACTACTCTTATGGAGTTCACCAATGGATTTGGCAATGTCAAAGTTGCCACATGCATTGGTTAATAGGTCTGGTCTTGTTACCTCAGCAACTTTGACTCAGTCATTGACTCCTTCCTTCCTGAAACACATTGTAGCTTGTTTTGTGTAATCCCACACTATCCTGATTTTCTTTCTGCCTCACTGGTGCTTTCCTCTTCTGTTGCTGGTTCTTCTTCCTCTTTAAACACTGTAAATGTTGAAGCTCTCTAGAGCTCAATCCTCAGACTTCATCTCTTTTCTAATTAATCTACCACCCTGGGTGCTCTCAATCAGTTCCATGATGTTGAATGCCATCTATGTTCATGAATATCTGTCCCCAGTCTCTTTCCTGAACTCCGGATTCATATAATGAACCCCTTATCAGTCACTTCCATTTGTTTGCCAAGTAGGCATTTCAAACTCAGCATTTTCAAAATGAACTCCTGATTTCCCCTCAGTCATAGGTGATACTGTCAGTCCTCATTATTCATTACCTTCCTTTTAAGATATTTTGACCTTCCCACCCATTGCCATCTGACTTGCAGTGCCTCCCTGTGGAATGAATTTGTCATGTTGCTGGCTGGTTTGCCACATGACTCATTTTGTCTAAGAAAATGTGCCACATACTATGCCTGGGCAGGTGCTTTAAAATATGTTGCTTAGTTCTATGAATGCTCTTTTTCTTCTGCCACTAGACTGAGAACAGGAGTTGTTCCCTTCACCTGGGTCCTAGAGTAAAGACATGGAACAGAATTGAATGTTGTTCTTCAGCCAGTATATACATGAGCAAGAAATAAAGGTTTGTGGTTGGAAGCCCCTGAGATTTTGGGTCATTTTTTATCATAGCATAACTTAGTGGAAGCTGATTGATATGCCTCCTATTTTGGTATCTATTGCTGAGTAAAAATCTACCTCCAAACTTAGGGGTTTATTATAGCAACAGTTATTTATTTGCTCACAACATTTAAAATTTAAAATTGGGCAGGGCTTCATGAAGACAGTTCATCTCTGCCCTATATGGCATCAGCTGGGAGGCTAATGGGGCTATAGGTACCACTTCCAAGATGGCTTATTTATATGCTAGCCTCTTAATGCTAGCTGTTGGCTAGGAGCTCAGCTAGGGCTATTGGCTGGAGTAGCCAATTATTATCCTTGCAGCCTCTCTATTGGCTGCTAGGGCTTTCTCACAGCATGGCAGCTCAAGCATGAGCATTCTAGAGATAAAGGCAGAAGGTTCATGGCTTCTTAAGACCTACTCTTGGGAAGTACACAGCTTACTTTTGCCTCATCTCATTGGTCAGGCAGACCAAAAAGCCAGCCTAGATTCAAAGTCATATTACAAAAGAGAATGTATTATGTTGTCATGGCCACCTTGGAAATATAATCTGCTTCAGACAGCCTATGTCCTATCCTAAATATGCTGCAGTATTTTCATATAAGCTGGGGGTAGGCAAATTACCAGTTTTATTGGAACCTGGCCTGGCCTATTAATTTACTTATTGTCTGTGGATGTTATTATACTACAATGGTAGAGTTGAGTAATTATAACAGAAGTTGTATGGCCTGTAAAGTTGAAGATATTTACCATCTGACACTTTATGGAAAAAGTCTGCCGATGCCTTATCCAAGTTAACAGGACTGTAATCCACTCAACTATTCAGGCTCCAAATTGGAATCATCCTTGATTCTACTCTTTTTCTAATACCCCTATACCCATTTCTTTAGGAATCCTCTCAGCTCTCTCTTAGAAAAATATTCGAATTCTGATGTCTTCTCACCACCACCATTGGTCCAAGCTACCATCATCTCTTGCCTGTATCAGTCTCCCTACTTTTAATCTTGTTTAGTTTGCAATCTTTTCTGAACATAGCAGGTGGGATGATCCTTTGAAATTCCAGTTAGTCTACAGACACATGAAAACATGCTCATCATCTTTAATCATTAGAGAAATGCAAATCAAAACCACTTTGAGATACCATCTAACTCTAGTAAGAGTAACCCACATAAAAAAAATCCCAAAACTACAGATGTTGGTGTGGATGTGGAGAAAAAGGGAACACTTCTCCACTGCTGGTGGGAATGCAAGTTAATACATTCCTTTTGGAAAGAAGTTTGAAGAACAATCAGGGATCTAAAAATTGACCTGCTGTTGGATCCTGCAATTCCTCTACAAGGAGTATATCCAAAAGACCAAAAATCATTTTGCAGAAAAGATATTTGCACCAGACTATTCATTGCAGCTCAATTCATAATAGCCAAGTCATGGAAGAAGCTCAAGTGCCCATTGACCCATGAATGGATTAATAAATTGTGGTATATATATACCATGGAATACTATGCAGTCTTAAAAAAGATGAAGACTTTACCTCTTTTATGTTTACATGGAGGGACCTGGAACATATCTCCTGAGTAAAGTATCTTAAGAATGAAAGAAAAAGTATGCAATGTACTCAGTACTTCTATGAAACCAACTTATATTTATTCACACTTTTTTTTTTTTTTTTTTAAATTATTTTTTATTGAGTCATAACTGTGTACAATGATTCAAGCTTGGAGTACAGTGTGCGGGCTTCCCATACAATCGGAGATATTTTTATCCACCTGATTAATGTAACATTCATGATATTT
>CAUYRH010095489.1:0-11982 GCA_963574655.1 Perodicticus potto | reverse complement strand
TCAATGTCTTTATATAGTGATTAAGAAAATGCCATGAGGGCTATCTCTCACAGTACGATCAAAATGTTTCTGATTGTATATGAAGCACATTCTGCCCTATGATTGCACCAATGTACACAATTATGATTTAATAAAATTATTATAAAACAAAGATATTTGATTGTAAAGGGAAGATAGGAGCAAGATCATCAAGAAAGGGTTTATAAAAAAAAAACTTGGAGACGTTTTTGTCCACTTATCTGTGGAGAAACTGCCAATTAAAAGAGAAAAAATATGGGGTTCAGGAGAGGGCAGGGGGCAATATCACAAGGAAGAAGGCCAATTAAGAGAAGGTAGCTGCACATGTGAGAGTCAGGAGAGCCTCGGCCTTCCCTAATAACAGGAGGATTTGTAGCAGGGCAGGGTTGACTCCTTTCTACCTGATGGCTTCTCTTTGATCTGTGAGGTTGAAGGTGAGATCACCTGCTGAGATTAAAATGCAGGTAACTGAAGGAAATGGTCTGCATTTTGAAAATAGAGTACGTTTTTGCAAAGGACAGTTGAGAGAATGGGCAAAGAGTTTAATATGAGGTTTTTTTTTTTAGCAGAGCTCTGGTTTGTTGTGCCGATTTTCCAGGAGAAGGAGATTATGGGAAATAAGTACTGAAAAAAAAGTATAGGTGATATGGTCAGCCATGAAATCTAAGCCAGACAGGAAGAGAAGGGAAGGCTGGGGGAAGCTGTTAGATAAGGGGCAAGCAGAGGGATGGTTTATGGACTCCAAATTCTGACAAGATAATTTGGTAAAGTAAGTGAGGGAACAAGTTACAAAAAGTAAGTAGCAAAAATAAGAGATGAGAATCCTGTTTCACCATGAAGTTATGGTTCATTGGCTATTAAAACTGTAATTTCTGCCTCTTTATATCATATCAAGAATCTATGATCATAAACATGAGAACTTGAGAATTAAGTCCTTCAATTTTTCTTTTTCACTGGACAGTGTTGATAGTGCACTGCCCACCACGGGCACTGAAAACCTACTTTGTGAGGTTGCCAGAAAGAAAACTGTAGCCTGGAAAAAGGGCATAAATTATAGTTATAAGAAACTTCCTGTTAAAGGAAAACAAGTCATTTCCAAGGCAAAGGCATTGTGTATTCTCAGGCAGTACGAAAACTCTAGCGTTGTCAAACTGGGAAGCACACCTCTTCTCAGGACTGGCATAAAGTTCAATGTCAGTGTTGATAACTTACTTTCCATGTAAGTGGGGTTTGTTTTCAATCTGCCCTGAAACCTGTCTTCTGTGCTCTTTCCAGTTTGGTATGTGCCCCAAACCTGTGGCTGTGTTGCTTTTTAGCTACAACTTAATGGGGGATACTTTACAAGGTATCTCTGCAGTATTTGATTATATATGTTCCAAGAATTCTACTTACATTGAAAAAAATTATATATTTCTTAAATAATCATAATTACTTATTAATGGGATGTGTTCGGTCGAGTATTACACACTTTTCTAATTTTAGCATCGGATTGCAACTTACATCCTCATTTCTTATTCCACATTGATTTTGGGATGATAAAAGTTTTTATCCAGAAAACCCAGCTCTATAAAGATACTACATCATCAAAAGGCATCTGCTGTGCTCTAATGTTAAAACCGTGGACTACATTGATGGGACATTTGCTGCCTGACACATGCTCTGTTTCCCAGAAATTTGAAAGTATGCCACGATTCTCCAAGAGTTTGCGGTTATGCCCTGGACTGCCTTGGCACTTTGCTGGAGAATCATGATGCTAAAAGAATGATACTGGAAACAACACCCTAAGAGTTTATCATTTCATTGTAAATTTATTATTTCATTAAAGACTGTATTGATTATTCTCTTCAAGATGAGGCAATTGGTAGGTTACTGTGACCTAAGAGTCTGTGAGTCTAAGATTCTTATGATAGACTTTACTATGAGTCTAAGAAACTTTGCATTAAGTGATTTTCAGTGTGGGACGGACTGTGTATGTCAAAGTAATGAGGAAGGCTAAAATTAATACTAAAAATATATACAAAGGGAAATTCTTCCTTATCTAACTGTAGGATTTCAGTGAATGTTGAAAGTGCATCACTCAGACTTCCCCTTTATGGTAGAACATTCATCAGAGAGTATTGACCACTGATAGGTCATGGCAATTGCACGTGCTCAAAATGAGCTCTTTTGTACAAAATTTATATCCTCTCCCTGGACACAGCCCATGTCTGTTGACGACTCAAGTGGCATTAAAAAGGCCCAGGTTTCTTGTCTAAATGTGGAAAGCCTTTGTGGAACCATTGCCGCTCCATAGCTCGCCACAGAAACTGCTTCGCAATCCAGTTTCCTCCTGTTCCTGGCTTTGCTTCCCCCTTTTAATCACAGCCTTTGGTACCTTGAGTGCACTTCAGTAAACTTGCTGTCTTAGGGAAGTGCCAGAAAATGTGGCCTAAGATCAGATCCTATGACATATCTTTAATCACATGTTATTTTACTTATGAATACATGCTGCTTAACTGTTTATGGGTTGTATTTATTTGAATTTGCACTGTTCTATGAAATCCTTTTACTATGCCAAGTAAAGATTCTTGGGAACAAGTTAAACTATGTCTTATTTCCCCAATACATTTTCCAAAATTTAGGTAAGGTGCAGTGGCTCACACCTGTAATCTCAGTGCTTTGGGAGACCAATGCAGGAGAATCATTCAAGGTCAAGAGTTCAAGACCTGCCTGGGCAACATAACAAGACCTCATCTCTATAAAAAGTAAAAAAGCTATTAGCCAGGCATGGTGGCCCTGGTGACCCCAGCCTACAGTCCTACTTACTCAGGAGGTTGAGCGCAGGGTTTCAAGGTTACAGAAAGTTATGATCATGCCACTGAACTTCAGCTTGGGTGACAGAGCAAGACCCTGTTTATAAAATAATTTCCCCCCAAATGCTTTCCTCATTATTATGATAAAACAAACAAAAAGAAGCAGAGTTACATTAATATCAACACATCTCCTTTTTTAATAAAAATGAACACAAATTTTAAGATTTAATTTTTTTGGAAAATTTTATACCACTAGATATTATGGTTGACACAATTAATAGATATACAATTTTAGCATGAAATGCAAAGTTCTTAATGTTTTTTTTTTTTTTTTTTTTTTGAGACAGAGCCTCAAGCTGTCACCCTGGATAGAGTGCCGTGGCATCACAGCTCACAGCAACTTCCAATTCCTGGGCTCAAGTGAGTCTCCTGCCTCTGCCTCCCAAGCAACTGGGACTGCAGGTGCCCGCCACAACACCTGTCCATTTGTTGGTTGCAGCCGTCATCGTTGTTTGGCGGGCTGGCTGGATTCGAACCCGCCAGCTCAGGTGTACATGGCTGGTGCCCTAGCCTGCTGAGCCACAGGCGCCGAGCCAGCAAAGTTCTTAATTATTTTGAGTTAACAAATGGTCTTCAACATTTTTCTTTAGATGTAAACACATACATAAATACAAATAGAACAATGTTTTTCTCATTTTATTGCCTCCCGGGAGACTTGAAACAGTGACCTCACTAATTTTGCTCAACTCAATCTTCTGAGAAGTGAAATACACAAATATAATTTCAGGATTTGAAAAGTTCAGTGTCTTGATTTTTTTAACAATTAAATCATCAGGAATATAGTAACAGTAGAGGCCTCCACAGTGGTAGCCATAGTAGAAAAAGGACCAAGACGTAGCTCGGCAGTGGTTTGCACCGTGGGAAAAAGCAGAGAGATGACTCCAGCCTTAAAAATGCACGATTCTGGGTGAAGGAGCCTCAACAGCGAGTGTAGCATCATCTGGCTATACTGTAGGGATCTCAGGTCATCCTGCTGGAAGGTCTGAGCACACCTGCCACAGCTCGTAAGGAGTTAGTGCTCTTACATGATTCTGGCATTTTTATGTTTTTGTTTTTGGATAGGCACATATCATGAGCATATAGGTAAAAGGAATGTATAATCACAAAAGATACTTTGAAACTATATATCTGCTATTTATCTTTAGACTTATTGTGGAAAAGATTAGATACATTTCTCAGATTATTCATTCAAGGATAAAGTCACTTGGCAAAAATTAAAAATGCAACTATTTCAGTGTTACCTGCATGTGAGTCCATTTTAAAATGATTGCATGTATAGTAATAGTTGAGAGGTAACCATTTAAAAATTTAAATTCATGCTTTAGGTTTGCCTAAAGATGGTGCTCATGTATCTGTTAAGACGTAGCAGATACAAAAAAGAGAAACCACATTCTTGCAGTGACTCTGAAGGTATGAAAGCCCAAGGCTGTGGAATCAGGCCATATGCTTGCATTTACCATACTGCATTTAAAATGTAAACAATTTAATTTAAAGGCTAGCCTCCTAAGAAGGTATTATTAAACAACAGCCTCTCACAAGAGTTAATATACCATAGTCAAACACTTATGAAGGAAACGCAGGATTCTACAATTTCACTGTTTTCCATTCCGACAACAAAGCTGGAATGAAAGCATGAGAATGACACAAAAGGAAATAGTAAAATAACGAAACAAAGGCATGTTTTACATACTAGTTTGACACTCAGAATTTCATTGTGTTGCTATGTTAATCATGAAGACTGGGCTTCCCGTGCTGGTAAGAGATGTGAAATTAAGCATATCCACTAACAATTGTGGAGCATCTACCATATACCTGGCATTGTGGTAGGTATGTTACCTTCAGGATTTTATGTTATCCTCATAACACTTTTTAGGAAGTAGGTATTTCTCTTATAAAGCCCATCTGAGAGAGGCAAAAAGTGAAGCTAGTTCGGAGATGCCAAAACACTGGAGCCAATAAGTGAACATAACCCATCTAACTTTAGAGCTCATAGTCTTAACCACTATGCTATGTAAGTTCTGTTCAGCATTTTGTTCAAAACTTGAATCTTAGGTTTATAGAATATATTATTTAAATTTTCCCATATAATTGTTTCTCTTGCTTGTAGTTAATTGCTTTTCATAAAAACATTTGAAAGTGATAGCATATGTTCTGGAGTCCTACGTCTTTGAACAGAATTCCAATAATGTCACTCACTAGTAGTGTCACTGTGGACAAGTTTCTTTATCTAAAAAATAATAGTGCTTATAAACCAAGCAAGAGTGCTTATCTTAAGGACTGTTGTTAGAAATAGAAATAATACACTATAATGTTTATATCCAGTAAGCACTAGGTATATTTGAATACTTATTTTAAAAATTCAGTCAAAATGTGGGCAGTGCCTGTGGCTCAAAGGAGTAGGGCGCTGGCCCCATAAGCCGGAGGTGGCGGGTTCAAACCCCGCCCTGGCCAGAAACTGAAAAAAAAAAAAAAAAAAAAAAAAAACAAAATGTAATTCTATTTTGCAAGAAAATGTCTGAAATGTCAGTCAGAAAATAAAATCCCAGGCAGAAAATGACAAAGCAAACAATTTTTCTTTGCATAAAATTGGAATATATATTTCTATATAGGGGGTTCAACTATAAAAAGTCATCAACTATATAGCTTCAGAATTATCCATATAAAGATTTTTAAGTTGCAGAATAATTTTTACTAAGAGATTCGTAAAATGCTAAAGTTTTTGAAGTTGTAATTTGTCTTAATGCATTTATAATGTGATACAATTGACATGTTTTGTAAAGTAATTACATAAAGTGAGCTGGAAGTTAAAATGATTATTCCAAATCATCAAATCCTAATACTTTCATTACCGAATCAAGGTTTTATCAAACTTTATGGAATTAATTCTTCTGCATATTTCTTTTACCCAAAAAAGTTCTAGAGTACTTAATTCCACAGGGAAAAACCTGTGGTAAATCATATCTGAAACAACATTTTGCTAAATTTAAATAATTATCTTGGATGTAATGAGCGTATAGTATAGTTGTTAAGGGTTATGCAGACAATTAAGATGTTCAGGTTTGTGTATGTATTTTGTATTTTGACTGATGTTAGATTTACTTTAAGACCTCACATATATATTCTCTAATACCTAACTATAGCTATTTCCACTGATATTTGTTTTACTATAATTCTCCGATAAAATTTAAGTTTGAAAGTTCCTCATGCCCTAACACAATGTATGTTTAAAAAATCCTCAGTCCCTTGGCGAATTTACTTTAACACATCATCCCCTGCATTTTATTTCATAGATTAGTCTTTAAAAATGGAGAACAGCTGGCTTCTGTAACATCCTCCCCCATTCTTCTCCAGGGTGAGTAACCCCAATTCCCTTAGCCTCTCATCCTAAATCCTGTTTGCTCGCATTTAAACCACTCTGCTGATCAACCTGGCCCTCTTCACATGTATTCACCTCTGTGTTATGCTAAGTAGTCATAACTCATTAACCAGTTTTCAATCAGTAATAAAGCAGCTGTCATTCACAGTCTTCCCTGCGGTGTAGGAAATGGCCCAACAGAACAGCCACTCACACATACAAATGGAGTTGCATCTAACTGCTCTTTGGATCCACATACTTGTTTATATTCTTACATGTGAACTTAATGATTCTTGTAACCTGCTCTATGTCATTTTTAAATCTTTTATTGCTGTCTGCAATGCTCATTGTCTGGAACTAGTAATACAGAGAGGAACAATACAGAACCCTCGTCCTGGTGCTTATATTCTAGAATGGGAGTCATTTAATACATGAAAAGAAATAAGCTGGAATTATTATTAAAAATAAAATATTAACAGTACTTAAAAAATAAAACAAAGCACTTTAAAAATAAAAGAAAGTTGGGCAGTGCCTGTAGCTCAAAGGAGTAGGGTGCCAGCCCTGTATGTGGGTGGCGGGTGGTGGGTTCAAATCCAACCCCAGCCAAAACTGCAATAAATAAATAAATAAACAAATAAATAAATAAATAAAAGAAAGTTGAGGTGCAGGGCATGCAATAGTAAATTAGTCAGTGGTGGTTATAGCTTCTCTTCAGGTGATCAAACATCTTACCACCTATTCTATATGCAGTATCACATTTACGCATCTCAAAAATTGTACACAGTAGGTAGTAGTACTAGTCCCACTTTCCTAAAGCTAAGTCTGAGGCTCAAAGAATGTAGGAAACTCTCTAAAGTCATCCAATGACAAAGTAGCAAGCAAAGTAGCCAAATCAGGTCTTTATATATACACAGGACTTTTTATGACTCTAGAATCTACATATCTATCTATCTATCTATCTATCTATCTATCTATCTATCTACATATATGACTGTTTGTGACTCTAGAGACTGATTTCTTATCCCTATATGGTTAATTAGGAGTAAGGCCAAGTTCAGATATTTAGCTGCCTCTAGTCCGACAAATAATCTTGTATTCTGAAATAGGTTAATAATTGGATGTTTTTGTCAAATTGACGTTCTAAAGATACCAGTTTGACATTTATTTTGGGAGAGGCAGGTTAAATGCTGTTAGGATAAGAGTAGGAAAGGAAAATCTCAGGTTTTACTATAATTCTTAGAAACAATACTAAATAAATCAAAAGCTTTGTCCTCCTAGGATAAAACCCACTCTTCCCAGAAGAATATTTTGTGACTACTTTTTATTAGTCAAGAGTTTCCTTGGAGGTGTTGGCCCATAACCTTACTCCAAATAGCTTTACAAAATATTTTCTCCAACATGTTTAACACACTTTTGTTTGTTTGTTTGGGAAGTTTATCAACTCAAAATCATTCTTTGAATTGAGACAGAACCTCACTCTGTCTCCTGGGCTAGAGTGCATCAGCCTAGCTCACAGCAACCTCAAACTCTTGGGTTCAAGCATGCTCCTGCCTCAGCCTTCCAAATAACTGGGACTACAGGTGCTCACCACAATACCCAGCTGATTTTTCTACTTTTAGAAGAGATGGGGTCTTGCTCTTGCTCAGGTTGGTCTCAAACTCCTAAGCTCAAGGTATCCTTTCTCTTCAGCCTCCCGGAGTGCTGTGATTACAGGCATAAGCACCACACCAGCCTCATTTTTGACTTTTGATAGCATCAGTTGATATGCGCAATTTGACTGGATGTGATTCTCCTTAGCCCAGCTGATCCAAGAACCAGTGTTGAGTGGCACCAGGTGAAACACAGAGGACAGGACAAAAGGCCTAAGAGCTTGACTTTGATAAGTGCATGAAGTCTTCTACTTGCTTAGAGCATATGAATCCCAGGAGACAGACTTCACTGTTCACAAGGATTAAAAAGAAACTGAGAAAAAATTATGGTTTTCTGTCCGAGTTGCCCCAAGTCCTAGTTAGATCATATGCGCACTAATAATGAAATTCTCCACAAGCGTCTTCAATTATGACTATAACCTAACTGTGTGATCTAGTTAATTTCTTTGCTACAACCGAGTATTTGTCAAAAGCCTTGTATAAAGAAATACTATTAAATATAAAATTTTACAAAATAGTCCCTAGGTGTTGGCCACCTCTTTATAAAATTTTGTAGTGCATATTTTGTAAATCAAGAGCTACAAGTTCTCATTTTCCCTACGTATGGTGACTCTGTGACTTTAGGGGAGACTTTCAGGGCACCCTGTACATTCTAGAGGACCACTTTAACATAATTTCTTCCATTGGTCATTGATGATTTGTATTTAAATCAGGAAAGATTGTAGGATTAACCTCAAGGCCAGGATGTTCTTTAATACTCTCTTCTTGGTTCCCCATCAAAAAGTCACTGAGCTCCCTCACCTTTCGACTTTTACCTCTCATCAATCAGTTAATCGTCTTTAGAAGGAACTTCCCTTCTTTTTTCTTTTTTATTTTTTTCAGTTTTGGCTGAAGCCAGGCTTGAACCCACTGCCTCCGGTATATGGGGCTGGTGCCTTACTCCTTGAGCCACAGGTGCTGCCTGGAACTTCCCTTCTTGAGTCGTGGCTTCCACAGCCTTCACTGTCCTGTCCACTCTCATTTCTTCCCCTGTGGCTCCTCCCCATACACACGCTGTCCTGCCCACTCTACAGCAGATGAGCATCAGGGGCCAGAAAAGTCAATGCCTTTCAGTACAAACTCCTCCCACTCTGCTCCTAGTCTTGCTTCTATTCCCAGTGGTGATGATGCCCTCTTTGGACACCTTGCATTCATAAATTGGGCTTGGCTTATTTATGATTAGTGAGCCTCTTCTGGCTAAGTTTACGATATTCTGCTCTTTCCTTAGGAGTTAGAGTCAGGCTCATTATGTTGAAATAATGTTTGCTGCTTAAAACTTCTCACATAGAACCTTCAGCTCTTCAGGGGAAAGAGAGTGTATAAATCCAATAAAGGATGAATACATAAATAGTAAAAGGCTGGTCAATGCTGAGAAGAGACAGAAGTTTTTTTTTTTTTTTTTTTTTTTTTATCTTTTGCTGCTGTGCAAGAGGCACTATAAATTATAATTTTTCAAAAGTGTGGCAGTCTTATTAAAAGAAGGAAGATTACCAGATATTTTCTTTTTCTCCTGAGGATAAAAAGAAAAGAACTGCAGAAAATTGAGTTTAAATTGCAGCAGAAGAAATCTGGGTTAGATATAGTTTGTTTCTATAGGGCTATTATAGTTAAGTAGATCTGGTCAGTATTCCAGCAATAGTAAAAAATGGACCGATGAACAAATGAACATGAAAATAATGGTAATTCTGATCTCCACGAGCTGATCTCCCTGGCATGAGATCATTCTTCATGCCCTGGGTGACTCTGTGGATGAGGCAGAGACAACTATATTGACTTGAGAGTTTCATTTCTGACTCATGAGATGCGGTAGCATTGTGCTACAGGATTGGCTTGAGACTCAGAAGAAAACAACAGTGTCATCCAAACCCAGTTTAACTTTATGATCTTGGGTAACATATGTGGCCTTTCAGATCTCAGTTTTCTCAGCTCAAGGTTGGGAACGATCTCTCCTACCTTTTAGGATTATTAAGCCATTTTAAAAGAGAGTATCTGTCAATTGCATGGCATAGCAGTTAACACGTATTAAGTCTCAATAACTGGGACAAAGATGAGAAAGAGTATCTTTAATAAACAATTCCTAAAACAGTATACACTTAGATAGTGAAATCTAGTAGCCGGGGCATTGTAGACATGACTACATGTCCTGATAGCACTGAAATTACAGTCCCTTAATGTATTTTCCTGGGGCTTAAATATAAAAAAATCCTCAACAATGGTTTTCAAGAGTATTTTCTGTCTTCTTTAGTATTTTGGTGCTATCTTGTGGCTTCTAGGTTCGCATTCTTCATCAGTCATCCCTGTTGCATTTAGAAACAACAGGGGTAGGATTTATAGTTAAGCATTTCTCTAGATTTTCTCATATACACATTTAAAATAAAGAAACAAAAGGACACAAACACTCCGAGACAAAAGAATGAAAAAGAACGATCAGCTGACCAAAGCACACCTTGTAGAAATGAAAGACAGGTGATGCAGGTGGAATATTCAACAAATGTGAGAAATCTGGCTTTATGTTCCCAGGGTGGGGGGAACCTCGAAATGAGCACATTTCCTTTACTAAGGCAGAAAACTCTAGAAAGACTCTGAAATTTGGGTGACCAAGTAGGGGTGCAAGTTGAGTCTGAAACTAGGATTCACAGAATGTATTTTAAGTTTTCCAGACCCCCTCCCAAACTCTACAGTTGAGTGATTTTGTCTTTTTCACAGGCACAAAATTGGAATTTTATTTTCTGGAGGAGTAACCATGCAAGATATCTGCACTTAGGGCACTTGACCCACTAGAGGGTGGGAGATGAGACTTGCTATTAGGAGCAGAAGATTCAATAAGAATTTGCTCACATGAGGTTGCAACCTCATCCTACTTCTTCCCCAGCTTCCTGGATGGAGGTAGTTTATCTTACAGGTATCCTCATCTCTTGCCTTTCCTCATTACCCAATCCAAGGAATTTTTAAAGACTCCTTCACTGAATAAAATAACCAGCTCAAGATAATATCAAAGGTTTCTTCAAGATCAATTTTGAGCCAGTGTTTTCAACCTTGCCTACATTTTAGAATCTATTAGGGGGAGATTTTAAGTATCTTGGCGCTTGAGTTTTATCTCAAATCAACTGAGTAAAAACATCTGGGGATGGGACTGATTTTATTTTATTTTATTTTATCTTATTGTTCGGGATTCATTGAGAGTATAAGAAACCAGGTTACACTGATTGCATTTGTTAGGTAAAGTCCCTCTTACAATCGTGTTTTGCCCCCAAAAGGTGTGGCACACACCCAGACCCCACCCCCCTCCCGCCTTCCCTCTCTCTGCTCTTCCTTTCCCCACCCCGCCCGCCGGCGTTCTCTCTCGTCGTTACCCGTCCGCCACCCCCACCCAGTCATTAAATGTAATTAATTGTCTTCATATCAAAATTGAGTACATGGGATTCATGCTTCTCCATTCTTGTGATGCTTTACTAAGAATAATGTGTTCCACTTCCATCCAGGTTAATACAAAGGCTGTAAAGTCTCCATTTTTTTAAATGACTGAATAGTATTCCATAGTGTACATATACCACAGCTTGTTAATCCATTCCTGGGTTGGTGGCCATTTAGGCTGTTTCCACATTTTGGCGATTGTAAATTGAGCAGTAATAAACAGTCTAGTGCAAGTGTCCTTATGATAAAAGGATTTTTTTCCTTCTGGGTAGATGCCCAGTAATGGAATTGCAGGATCAAATGGGAGGTCTAGCTTGAGTTCTTTGAGAGTTCTTCGTACTTTCTTCCCAAAAGGTTGTATCAGTTTGCAGTCCCACCAGCAGTGTAAAAGTGTTCCCGTCTTTCCACATCCATGCCAGCATCTGCAGTTTTGAGATTTTGTGATGTGGGCCATTCTCACTGGGGTTAGATGGTATCTTAAGGTGGTTTTGATTTTAATAATTAGGAATGATGAGCATTTTTTCATATGTTTGTTAGCCATTCGTCTGTCTTCTTTAAAGAATGTTCTATTTATGTCTCTTGCCCATTGATGTATGGGATTGTTGGCATTTTTCACATGGATTAATTTGAGTTCTCTATAGATCCTAGTTATCAA
>CAUYRH010095488.1:0-10374 GCA_963574655.1 Perodicticus potto | reverse complement strand
GATAGAGTGCCGTGGCATCACAGCTCACAGCAACCTCCAATTCCTGGGCTCAAGCGAGTCTCCTGCCTCTGCCTCCCAAGTAGCTGGGACTACAGGCACCCGCCACAACGCCCGGCCATTTTTTTGGTTGCAGCTGCCATCATTGTTTGGCTGGTCTAGGCTGGATTTGAACCCGCCAGCTCAGGTGTACATGGCTGGTGCCTTAGCCCGTTGAGCCACAGGCGCCGAGCCAACCGAGTATATTCTTAAAAATGACTTCTTCCAATTTATATTGTATTCCTGAACTTGATTTGTATTAGAAAAGTGGTCAGGGGAAGAGTGTCAGATATTGACCAGTTCTAATGTTCAGACCCTGTATTTTGAATTCCATGACAAGATTTATTTCCCTGCACTTATAGTCTATCTGCTTACAGATGCTGGTCACCACGGGTGAAGGAACTAAGGAAATGTCACCCTAAAATATGACTCCTTGATATGAAGATTATTTTGAGTTAAATGACATTCATAATCAAAAAACATTGAAGGAAGCCTTTCCTCTATTTGCTTAAAATCTAAAGGGGCTGCTGGCCTCCTTATCACATGCTAATAGACCTGGCTCCAAGGTCATTTGAAGCACAATACCTATGGCAGGTTAATTTACAAATCAATCTGTTTCCCTCCATCTACATATCTACCCCCCACCCCCAGCAACCACTTGCTGCACCTATACATCCCACATTCTTACCCCTCCCTTCCAAAAGGCATGTATAAGTCACTGAGCACTGAGACTTTAGGGAATAATTCTTGTGGTTCCTTCATGTGCATGGTTCTTTGAAATAAACCTTTCTCTTATTAATCTACCATAGTTGTGAGTTGATCTTTCAGCAAACCAATCAAAGGGAAAAGGGAAAGTTTTGCTGTGATCCCTACATGGAGTATCAACATTTGCAACAAGAACCAGACATCCACCTGTATGAAAACAACCATGCTTATGAACAACTGCACCACATTTACTGCAGCCCTCTGAATAGACATCCACTCCCACCCTGGCAGAGAGCTGATTGCAGAGTCCACTACTCAAATAGCCCCCTGCTCAGTGAAGAAGTAGTCAGAGTGGTAGGCAGCCCTTTCCCCAAAATATTGGGCTGTGAAAATCAGAGGAGAAATGTTAAATCAGGCAATTAGTTAAACATGAGCAGGGTAGGTGGCAGATATACCTAGGCTATTTTGGACCAGTTTGCGTCAGGAGGGCCTGAGTTGTCACACTAAGTTGTTACACTGAGTTAACATGGGAATGGGGTTGATTGAGACCTTACCAGTGGATTCCCTTTGGATTGAAGCTAATCAGGGTCCCATGGACTTTCTGGCGTGGACAGACAGATGTGGTCGTATATCACACTAACTTGGGTTATTTTTGAAACAGCCTCATTAGAACTCTAGGGAGGTTATTCCCAAGGGAGAACAGAAGACATGCCAAGGGGATCCCCAAGGACTAAGCAAATGTTTGGTTTATAGTAGAAGGTCATTAGGTCACACACATCATTAAAGTAACAATGTCCCTAAATAAACTACACCTGACTGGGACTTGTGGGCCATCACAGAGAGAGAGAACATCAGGCTCTGGTTAAAGTATGCAGTCCCCCTCCCTTCATAGTTATTTTGACTTGGACTATAATAATTTTTCAAAATGTGGGCATTCTGCTTTTCCATCAGAATGAATGAAATGTACTTAGTTCACTCTATAGTGAATATCGCTCACTCTGTCATGAATATCGCATATTTTTGTTTAGCAGGGGGAACCTGTGTTTAAATTATTTAGTAAGGATGAATACTCTTAGAACTCTTAAGAAATGTTATCTCTCTTTGACATATAAACAAAAATATAACTTAGAGATATATGACTGGGGAGGGAACATGTTATCATGACCAAAGATCAAGAAATATTTTCTTTAAAGCTAGAGGCAGTTAACATACCCAGGCATCCTTCATAATCAGACAACAACCCTGTTTTATGCTATTGTACACCTGAAGCTGCCTATGGGTGGTTTCACCTTCGTGGGTCACAGGCATACTCTTATGTCCCAGCTAAATGCACTGGTGGACCCTACACTATCAAGCATCTTACACCCATACACAGGGTATACAGTACTCACTGGACACACGCAGTAGATATGCTTGGAAACTGTATCTCCCTAGAGCCTGCTGTAGTGATGTGCACCTGTTCAGTCTGGCCAAGTATGTTTCTTTATCAATTTTCGTGGTGCCCCTTGGCTATCAGTCTTAATATTCAGATTAACTGCTTGGCCTGTGCTATGGCAAAAGACTTTAATGATACTCTTCAAATTTTAAACACTGTTATTGCATAATTGAGACAAATAAAGAAACAGTATTAGAAAATCAGGCTACAGTGAACTACTTATCACTTGAACATAATCATGGGTGCCAAAATTTCAAAAGTATGTGTTGTTTTAAATTTGTCAGATAATGTTTAATTAATTAATTAATTAATTAATTTTTTTAGAGACAGAGTCTCACTTTGTCATCCTCAGTAGGGTGCCATGGCATCACACAGCTCACAGCAACCTCCAGCTCTTGGGTGTAGGCGATTCTCTTGCCTCAGCCTCCTGAGTAGCTGGGACTACAGGCACCTGCCACAATGCCCAGCTATTTTTCTGTTTTTGCAGTTCAGCCGAGGCTGGGTTTGAACCCACCACATTCAGTATATGGGGCCAATGCCCTACTCAATGAGCCTTAATTAAATAAAAGGAAAATACAAACTGTTAATAATACAATCCAGGACATAAAGAGAGAAATTCTTCAATATTAAAATACAAACACTGTGGTCTGGGTTACCTGACATTTACTGGCTACACACAATAGTCCTGGTGGAGGGGAGGTCCTCTTGTTAGACCTCATAATATTCTGCTATGTATGTTGTTTTGTACAAAGCATGCTTGCTTACATGTGTAGGGATCATGGCAAAATTAACCCTTTCCCCCTAAAAGTTCACTGAAAGATCAACTCACAATTAAGGCAGATTAATAAGAGAAATGTTTATTTCCAAATACCACATTCATGGGGGGGGGGAAAATCACAAGAGTGATTACCCATGTCTCAATGATGGTCAGATACCTTTATAGGTGCCTTTTTGAAGGGAGGGGGGAGAATGCGGAGTATAAGTGCAGCAAGTGGTTGCTAGGGAGGATGAATAGATATCTGGGGAAACTAGATTGACTTGTAAATTAACCTGAGAGACAGCTATTGTGCTTTTAATTATTTGGGCCAGAACTGCTAGCATTCAGGGGAGTGGAAAGGTTATCAGGTCAGTCTGGTTTTATGCAGATAGAGAAAACCCTTTCCAAGGCTTTCTGATTGTGAATGGCCTTTAATTCAAAATATTCTTATGTTAAGTAGCCATATTTTAGGGTTAAATTTCCTTAGCTCTTTTAGTCCCTCTTCTGGAACTTTCTTGGAGTTACACACATTAAAAGCTGAGTCAGTAGCTGTGGAGAGAAGAGATTGGGTTAGTAGTCCAGTAACAAGAGATCTTAAAGAGAGAAAAGAACATAAAAGGGAATGAGAATAAATCAGTAGAAAATAACAGATCTGAGCACATTTCTCCACACCTCATTAAACCAGTCTTTCATTCTTAGAAATAAGTCCTTCACGGGGCAGCACCTGTGGCTCAAGGAGTAGGGTGCCAACCCAATATACTGCGGGTGGCGGGTTCAATCCCAGCTTTGGCCAAAACTACAAAAAAAAAAAAAAAAAGAAAAAAAGAAAGAAAGAAAGAAAGAAAAGATATAAGTCTTTGTTAATCTGATAGCGAAAATTTATCTTGTCTTTCAAGAAGTGTAGATCTTAGTCTCTATTACCATGAGTTGCAAGCAATTTCACCAATAATCACACAAGCTCTTCCTAGTTGGGCTCTATGGCATCCAAGAGGCAGCTGTTTTTCAAATACAATAGAGGCTGGGCTTCTGCTGACTTCTAACTGAAGTGTTCTTCATGCCTCCATGGTGATACAGAACTTTTGTTTTATTACCATGGGGAGATTAAAAATTGTCTTCTCGTTATGCCCAGGAGTCTCTCAAAGACCACACTGCCAGGTCAAGAAAGGATACATGAGTAGGGTGAGGTCTAGGAGAACAGGTCTTCTCAAGGAGACCACAAGGATACAACTGTGGGGTCCTCTCCATGGTGACTCAGCTCTTGGGAATTTGTAAACTTAACTTCCTGGAATTTGGAAATTTCCACTTCTGTGAAATCCTGTAATTCTGTGGGGGCTGGAATAGCATCTCCTGCTTGATTCAAACTGACCAATGAAAAAGGTACTTATGGGTTGGAACTTTTTGACTGTAGATAGATAAAAAGGGAAAGCCCAAGCCAGTCAGGGAGTGTGGCCATTTGGAATTCTTCTATGCCATAAGCTCCAGGCTAGTGAATAAAGCTCTTCCTCTTATAAACATAATGTTTGGGTGCTCTTTCTCTCCATTGGGCCTCTTCTTCCTGCAACAAGACAAGGTAAATGTAAGGGGAGTCCTTTTATTGACGAGTCAGCCGGTGACTGCTTCAATGTCCCAACATGGGGTTTCTGAGAGCAGCCCTGTGTTGCCTGTGGCTCTGGTTTTTATAGGGAAAAACTTTTCCAGGGGGACAAGCAAGCATTATTACAGAAGCAAAAACAGGAGTTAAAGGAGTAGGGGAAATCATGAGGGTAGGGCACTTAGTTATTTTACACAATGCTATGATCACGAGAGAGATTAGTGATTGTTCTTCCTTACAAAATTGGTACAAACCACAATGTCCTTCAGAAGAAATGCAGGGAGGGCAACTTACAGGTAAAGGTTGTAAAGGGCATGATAATAAAAGTCTATAATCGTTAAGCCCACAATCACAAGCAAATGCATTTACAGTTACACAATGGGAGGGCAAATGAGAAGAACTAGTTTTGAAGATAAAAGGGAGTAAACAGTAAAATGGAGTCAAATTTTTTCTTTTAACATTTCAATATCACATAGGGATGGTATGAAGACCATCTTAACATAATCACAAGGGTTGTTGTCACAAGGGTAGTTAGTGACAATGTTGCAGGAAGACAAGGCCCAACGGTGAGGAAGTTCCACCCCACAGGTACCCTTCTCATTGGCAAGTTTGAATCAAGCAGGAGATGCTAGTCCAGCCCCCACAGAACTACAGGATTTCACAGAACTTGGAAATTTCCAAGTTCCAGGAAGTTACAAATCCCTAAAGGCTGAGTCACCATGGAGAGGACCCTGCAAGTGTATCCTCGTGCTCTCCTTGACAAATCCTGTTCTCCCAGACCTCACCCTTCTCGGGTATCCTCTCTTAACAATACTAATAATTTTAGCAGTTCTAACCAGGTACACTTAAAATACCATGCAATGGGCTGGGAGGCAAGTGGAATTTTTTTTTTTTTTTAAAGCAATAAAGTGTAACAAAACAACAGAATGGAGTCAGGCTTGCTTTGCCTCTCCACTGATTGTCAGGAATAAGAGTTACAACAAAATGGAGATAGACCTCCTTTTCTTTCACCCTAACATTCTTAATTTCAACAGTTCAAAATAAGGCAAAAAGTACTAAGCACCAAAATAACTTAGAATTTTTAAATTTAGTACATTTTCTTGCTACTACTTTATGAATGAAAAGTCCAAATTTGTAATTTAGCTGGCATTTAAAATGTACCCAGTAATCAAAGACGTCAGATAATTAAGTCCATAATATCATGAATATCTACATGGGACCACTTGTATTAGCCACACATAATAAAAAGACCATTCTAATTTATGGATAAGGTCAGGTTGGAACCTGTGACCTCTCAGTCTGGAGTTTGCTGTTTCTCTTCTTCCTCATTGACACTTTCATATCTCCAGTGTCCATGTGTCCCTTTCAGTCTGTGGAAACAAGTTATAAAATATTTGATTGGTCCAGTTATGGACGCCATAAGGCTTGGTTTTTTCACTTAACCAAGTCAGTCTAGATTTTTTTTTCTGTTTAAAAGTTACTGGATTAAAAGGGTCCAGCCACCTGTTTCTGTCAGCCAATATGCAGAGACAGGAATAGGTCCACTAAACTTTATTTTTCAGAAGGCCAGGATTTGGGAGAACAGTGAGAATAGCCTCTTCAAGACTGTTCTGTACTTCCATTTCCAACATTACAGTTTTATACATTTAAGTTCAAAGTGAAGATCATGTTAACCTTTATCTTAAGCAATCAGCAGAACTCATGACTCATAACAATAAACAGCATTCTCGTTTAAAAGTTAATCTCCTAAGTCAATCCACCTAAACTACTGAAGATAGGCATCTTTAGGGTGGGAGTTAAATTTACAAAACAGTAAGAAAGGGAAATGGGAGTGGGGGTGGGGGTGGGGTGTGAAGGTCAGGCAGGACATAAACCAACCAGACCAGCTGTGTCATGTCTGCCCTAGCCTGGCAGACTCCAACTTACTCTCACTATATGTGCTTTCACATATACAATCTTTAGTGTCTGGCAACTCAACTAAGTTGCACAGATTCAGCTTGTGAACTATTTATAATATTTGGCGATTTGACAGTCACGGAGTCAGTGTAAGCATCTTAAGAAGTGCAAGAATGTCACTGGTGGAATCAAACTGTAAGTGTTTCTTCAAAATATTGCTCCAGTATGTCATCTAGAAAACATCCAGCATAGTCCCTGCTTTCAAAGTACAGGGAAAAATTCTTTGCTAGTGACTTTACCTGGGCAAAAGACAATTCTGGAGCTTCCACAGAAGTTTCTCAGTGTCCAGTTGACTTACCAATATGAGAAGTGGTATGATTTTTTTTTTCTGATTGCGAATGTCATCTTGTCTTTCAGACTGGTTTCACCAGGCACTCACATTGGCAGAAATGAAAAATAAGTTCAGGTCCTTTTGCATGATCAGATGTTAGTGTGGGCAGGGCTTGAAAGAATGGAATAAAGGGATGCCAGGTGTGTATCTGATCTGCTGGATAAACAGTAAGGGTTAGTGAGAGCAAGACATAGTTGAGGCAATCTCCACCCGGCTTCCAATGTGCAGTTCTCAAAGGGGGGGCTGAAAAGAAGTGTATAAGAGGACCATTTGGGAAGGATTTAAAAGACAGAGAGAAATTTCATAGATGAAAGAATGGGATTTCTTAATCCGTGATCTTGAGAAAAGCTGTCTACTTCATGAAGTCATCTGCTTCAGGGGCCTAGAAATGGCCCCTGGAAAACCTTATTTTCAGGTCATCCTTTAATTGTCAATATAGTTTGGCATGGCTCACAGGAACCCAGGAGGATTTCTTTTTTTTTTTCTTTTTATGACAGTACAGGTGGTTAATAGTGCTCATAAGGACATCTCCAGTGAGGTGATAGCACATGTCTTCTTCTAAGAGCATTGATGTACAAATGATCTCTTGGTTAAACAGGATGACAAAGCCTGTCAATTGGTGGAGGCCATGTTCTATTCACCTGTTCATGATATGCTTGAAATGTTACCCAACGAAGAGGGCCTGGCCACCTGTCACTCTCAGCCAATATCCAGAGATGGGGATAGATCCACCAAACTTTGTCAGTGTGTCAGAATGCTGGCAATTCTGGAGAACAGTGAGAGTAGTCTCTCCAAGACTGTTCTGTTCTTCCATTTCTGAAGTTACAGTTTTATGTATAATGATCCACAGTAAAGACCACAATAACCTTTATTTTAAATAATAATCAGCCCAACTCAGTGATAATCTACTACATTTTCAATTCCAAAGTTAATTCCTAAAGTATTCAAGATGGGCATCTTTGGGGTGGGAGGAGGTGAAGGTCACTTAGGACCTAAAAGAACCAGATTAGCTGTGTCATGTCTGCCCTAACCAGACAGACTCCATCTTCTTCTCACTAGATGTGCTTTCACAGGCAATATTAGTTAGCATCTCTACGTAGCTAGTCATTCTATAAAATTGTTATTTAAAACTCCATGGTGGGGGTGGTGCCTGTGGGTCATCGAGTAGGGTGCTGGCCCCATATACCAAAGGTGGCAGGTTCAAACCCAGCCTCGGCTGAACTGCAAAACAGAAAAATAGCTGGGCATTGTGGCGGGCACCTGTAGGCCCAGCTACTCAGGAGGCTGAAGCAAGAGAATCGCCTAAGCCCAAGAGCTGGAGGTTGCTGTGAGCTGGGTGACGCCACGGCACTCTACCAAGGGTGATAAAGTGAGACACTGTCTCCACAAAAAAAAAAAAAAAACTCCATGGTGGGGTGGCACCTGTGGCTCAAAGGACGAGGGCACCAGCCGGAGGTGGAGGGTTCAAACCTGGCCCCGGCCCAAAATGGCAAAAAAGCAAAAATCTCCATGGTGTTCAGTCAGTAGAGAAATAGATTTATAGGTAGCAGTAAGCATAGGAGGACAGAACATTATTTCAAAAGGGGTTAAACCATGTCACTTAGTTGGAGTATTCCAAATTTTATGAAGGCCAAAGATAATGCTTCTGGCTTTTTAAGTCCAGTGTCTTGACAGTGAGAGAGGATACCCGAGAAGGGTGAGGTCTGGGAGAACAGGTCTTGTCAAGGAGAGCACAAGGATACACTTGCAGGGTCCTCTCCGTGGTGACTCAGCCCTTAGGAATTTGTAAACTTAACTTCCTAGAATTTGGAAATTTCCACTTCTGTGAAATCCTGTAGTTCTGTGGGGGCTGGAATAGCATCTCCCACTTGATTCAAACTGGCCAATGAGAAGGGTACCTGTGGGGTGGAACTTTTTGACTGTCGATAAAAAGGGAAAGACCAGGCCAGTCGGGGAGCACAGCCATTTGGAATTCTTCTATGCCGTAAGCTCCCAGCTGGTGAATAAAGCCCTTCCTCTCATAAACGTGGTGTTTGGGTGCTCTTTCTCTCCATTGGGCCTTGTCTTCCTGCAACATTTTGGTTCCCTGACTAGGAAGTGAGATCAATCTTGGAAAGAACATGCACCTGGTAGTTGCTGCTAATCCTCTGGACACCCATGTGGGGTCCCCTGATCAGCCTGGGCAACATGAACCACTGAGCACGCCAGGGAGGCAGTTTGGCCTCCCTGTGTGGATGCCTCAGCTGGGCTGAGAAAGGACCCCATCGGTGCATCTTCAAGGAGTCAAACACCAGGAGGAACTGGCATGCAGGAACAGGTACCTACACGGGCAGACGTCTAAGACAAGGTATGATTGATCTTGGGGTCCCACTACAGTTGTAGTGGAAGAAGGAGCCTGATCAACTCCTTGGACATTAGATTGCTGACAGGGCTGTTGAGAAGTGTGTGAGAGTGTGTGAATGTGGTGTGACTGAGAGAATTCTGAGGGTGGAGTTGGACCTCCCTTCACAGGGCCTGGGGAGTGTTGGTTTGCCTCCTATGGCTATGTGGCAGCTCAAGTGGGAAATCGAGGCTGCCCAGGTTAAGAAATGGGTTGGAATTTTATACACGTGAGTGCTTGGAGAATGAGTGAGATGGTAACAATAGGTGGGGTTTGCCTTCCCCATTCATGGGGTGAAATGAATGTGTGAGTGTGCCCTTCTTCCCTGCTCCAACTTTGCCCCCTGGCTATTCTGAGAGAAACTGGAAGTTCTAGGTTTTCCTATTTCTGTCTTTGGTGGTGGCCACGTGGCCATGTGGGTCTTGGGGGAACATGAAAAGACATTAGAAAAGATGTTGTAATTTTGTTACTGGAATTTCTTCAGTGAATCTTTGGTCTCAGGAATTTGAGAATTGAGCCCACAGGCTACAGATCAGTGATAAAATGGCATTTTGTTGGACTTAGGGGCATGCAGAGGGAGTGGAGAGTGCCAGAGCTATTGGCAGAGGGGCCGTGCCTTGGAAAGTGTTGCAGTTCGGGCAGTCTGGTGAGCTCTGGATGGCACTTGAAAATCTGGGGGAGAGAGTGTGAATCTCGTGCTGGACGAGGTTATACCCATATAAGCATCAGGTCTCCCAGGTGAACAGCCTCTGGAAGAGGGGAGGAGGCCCAGGTCAGAGTTTTCCTGCATAAGTCCTTTGTCTAGGGGTGAATAATTGGCCATGAGAGATATTTTGGTCAGGACCTTGTAGATGGAAAAATATCTTTACAAACTGAATGGGTGTTCTAGCAAATGAATGAATGCAGCCCCTCACCTTGGACAAGGTTCTTCGGTCTTTGTTGTGTTTTTTTGTCTGGGGAAAGGATTAGGGTGTGTGCTCCTTAGTCAGGGTGGAGCCATCCAAAATGTTTGGGACTGCTTTGTTCATGGCCTTGCTAGGGCTCAGAGGGTTTGTGGCTGGAGATGGGAGTCTGATGTCTGAGCTCACCTGAGCCTGATAAATGGGGGTTCCCTATCCAGCCCTGAGTGGGAAAATCCTGTATCAATGTTATAGCTCATAAAATGTCTCTCATTTGTAAAATG
>CAUYRH010095486.1:0-28473 GCA_963574655.1 Perodicticus potto | reverse complement strand
CCAAATATCTATCCAAAAGGAAAGTATTAGTTCGCAATCACACAAGAGCAGAAAAAGGTGAAAGAGTAGAGGTAAGGAACGCGAGGGGGGAGGATGGCTGGAAGGAGAATAATTGGTGGGACACAACTACAGTGCATTTTACAAGGGTACATGTTAAATTTACCAAGTGTAGAGTATAAATGTCTGAACACAAAAACTAAGAAAATAACGTGAAGGCTATGTTAACCAGTTGGATGAAAATATTTCAAATGGTATATAAAACCGGCACATTGTACCCCATGATTTAATAATGTATGATTATTAAACAGGTATGATTTCATAAAAAAACATAAAAAAAACCCAACACCCAAAAAACTGCTCTTCAGAGAGATTCTATATCATGTCTTTTTTCATTGTAACTCACTGTTACATTGGAGCTTTGTAAGGTGTGGAGAAAGAGTAATATATAATTTCCCAAACACATTTCAAACTCTGTAGTTTATTTCCCCCAGTCTATTTATTTGAACACTAGTTGCCCGTTGAACATGTTTTTACCCTCTAAAGTGGGAGAGGTAGGCTAGAGCCGGCTCAGGTAGAAAGAAATCCCTTTTCCCCTAAGATACAAGTTCTCTGACAAAGTTCGGTGTTTGCTACGAATAAGACTCTTTGCATTTCACTTTTTTACTCACCATAGCCACAGGGAGACCTTTCTCAAATTCTAATAGTGCAGAGTTCTAGAAAGAAAGTCCCTAAAACTGCTTCCAGTGGAGGCACTAAGTTGTGCCCCATAGAAGTTTCTCACTCTCACCCTTGCCCAATTTAAGTGTTCCTACCAGTTTATGATTCTAAACATTTGTGGTCCAGGTAGCCAGGTGTCAGCTGTGGATCTGGATTTGGGGGTGATGACTTGCCCTATAACCTTAGCTCTTTGATGAATTCAGAAAGCAAACAAAAAAACAAACAGCATCAAAAAACCGCATTGAGTTTGCCCAGGCATTTCATATTGTAAGGGTAGGAATGATCACTTCAAAGATATTTCTATATCAGAGCTGAAACCAAAAGACTCTTTGCCAGTATATTTTAAATTACTTTTCCATTTTTTCCTTAGAGAGAAACATACTTTTCTAAAGTGTTTGGGATGTGCGCTCCGAGGTACATTCTTAGTTGTCAAGAGGGGGATGCAATTCTATGTTCTAGTTTACTTCTTTATTTTCTGGTTCACCTGATACATAATCAGGTTGGAACAGAGGGAACACTTTGTGGACAGCTACTCTGATTGCTAAAAAGAGATTCTGTTAACTATTGTGACTTCTACATACGAGAGCAAATATAATAACAAGACTGCAAGGAGCAGAGAAAATGGTAAAATATATCTCTATGGATATCCCAATTATCTCCTATCCTGCTGAGGGTAATTGCATTTTGCATTTCATATGACTATTATTTGGCCCGGGAGAACTGATTTTGTGCTATGAAGCTTGTCTGGGTTATAGTGTACTTAGGAAAGCAGACTGTGGAAGGAATCTTTAAAAGTGCGTTTCCTCCCAGCTATTAGAATCAACATATATATCCCTATGAAAGTTTTGAGACAGACTGTGTTATGGTTCATTCTTTCACTTTTAAGAAACTTAGTCAATAGCACCCTTTCAGAGTCATTCGCACAAGGTTCAAATTGCTCCGCTCATTGCTGTTACTGGGAGCTTCATTTGTTTCCAGATGCATGGATTTTATAGTTCTTGATTTTTGTGTATCTTAAAATTTTCATAATGACCCTTTGTACCAGAACTGGAATTTGTGGCCCAGGATGAGACAGTTGGATATCTTTGAAAAGTGATTAATGTGCAGTCATATATTATTCAATGGTTTCAATTATTTAAGTATTATCATTGCTCTTAGCAATAAAATGCATATTTATACTGATAAAAGTATAAGGCATGAAATGATTAAAATCCTCAAAGAAAAAATTGGAAAAATAAGCCTGGGGAGAGACTTTATGAGGAAGACTGCCACGGCAATAGCAACAACAGCAATAATAAACAAATGGGACTTAATTAAACTGAAAAGCTTCTGTACAGTCAAGGAGACAACAACCAAAGCAAATGTACAACCTACTCAATGGGAAAGGATATTTGCATATTTTGAATCAGACAAAAGTTTAATAACCAGGATGTATACAGAACATCAATTAATCTATAAGGAAAAAACCAACAATCCCATACATCAATGGGTCAAAGAGATGAATAGAATCTTCTCTAAAGAAGATGGATGAATGGCCAGTAAACACATGAAAAAATGCTCATCATCCGTAATTATTAGAGAAATGCAAATTAAAACCACCCTGAGATATCATCTAACTCCAGCGAGAATGGCCTATATCACAAAATCTCAAAATTGCAGATGCTGGCACAGATGTGGAGAAAAAGGAACACTTACACTGCTGGTGGGACTGCAAACTAATTCAACCTTTTTGGAAGGAAGTATGGAGAAAGCTCAAAGAACTCAACCTAGACCTCTTGTTTGATCCTGCAATCCTGTTACTGGGCATCTATCCAGAAGAAAAAAAAACCTTTTATAAAAAAGACACTTGTAATAGGCTGTTTATGGCAGCCCAATTTACAATTGTTAAAATGTGGAAACAGCCTAAATGTCCTTCAACCCAGGAATGGATTGGGAGGCTATGGTATATGTATACCATGGAATATTACTCAGCCATCAAAAATACAGAGATTTTGCAGCATTTGCACTAACTTGAATGAAGGTGGAACACATTATTCTTAGTGAAACATCACAGGAATGGAGAAGCATGAATCTTATGTATTCAACTTTGACTTGAGGACAATTAATGACAGTTAATGACACAGTGGGGCATGGGAGAAGGGGAGAGCAGAAAGAGAGAGAAGGAGGGAGGGGGTGAGGGAAAGAAAACAAAAAAAAGAAAAGAAAATATTGACTGATTCTTATATAAACTATATTTAATTTTGGCCAAAGTACATTACTTAAACATTAATTTTTAATTCAATTTGTTAATATGGTGTTTAGGATATTGTCTCTTCATTTATAAGTGAAATATGTTTGTAATTACCTTTTATAACAATATATTTTCTCTAAATTTAATATCAGGTGTATCCTGATTAAGTAGAATGACTTTGAATTATTTCTTCTTTTTCTATCGTCTATAACATTTGGCATGATATGTTTTCTGAAATTATCTTTTACTTTTATTTATAAATATTAGTTTTCTATTTTTTGAGACTTTGAAAAGTATAAGGCAATATTTCTTTAAAATTTTGAATTAATCTATGAAGAGGTTGTGGGAAAAAAATCAATCTGTATTCTATATTGAACACAAATGTGAATTTGTTAGTACATTTTGAAATAATAAGTGGTCAGCATGGTTTTGAAATGTATCTTAAAAGGGCCCACAAAGCATACTTGGAGGATTTATACTCATCTCCCTATATGTAGGCATGGGTGTGTAGGGACCTGTGTTACCGTGTGAATGTGTGTTGAGTCAGTAAAGTGAGGTATCAATACTTAAGGGTGTGACTAAATCAAAGAACTCTATGGAGACACAAGGTCCTCATGAATCAAAGTAACATTTGTGATTATTGAAACCTGCTGCTTAAGTGATGAAGCGTTGAATAACCAGTGTATGTGTACATAGGGAGGAAGCCCTTTAGTAGCCCATGCCCAAATGTGTCTCCTAAACAATTAATTTCCCAAACCTATTAATCAGCTTTCAAAACACAAATATCAAAATGTTATATAAATAGTACAATGTCTGTATCTTCCTGAATAGTAAAAGTTCTGGCAAAAAGTGGGTGTAAATGATTAACTGGACCTGTTTTGAAACTAACTTCTTCTAAATAAAACAGGAATTATGATAACGCCCTTAAGTATTCATTAGATTTTGCAATCATCTCTACATAGTCAAGTTTGTGTGCTTTGGTATGGAATGTACCCATACAATGAAACATCAAGAAATTTAAACAGATTAAAAGAGGTGACATATGTTTGCATTATGGGTACTTAATTTATGTCACTATATAATGTTATAAATAGTTGAATATAGAAAATGGCATCAAATAGACTTCAAAAGTGTTTTTTTACTGCCTAACATTTACTCTTTTAATGCCATTACATTATAGTATATTAAGTAATAGCATTTTTTTTTCTGTTATGGACCATATTACTTTTCCCTTTTTTGCCATAATACAACATTCATGAGTTTTATGCCACAACATATCAAAATTGCCCTTTATATCTGACAAAATGAATGACTATTGCTTCTTTTCTAAATATACCATTCTTACCAAGTGGACCACTTAAACAGTCATCTTTTCCGTAGCTATACAAACTGTACCCACAATTCAAGAATCAGCCAAATTGCTACATTTTTTTTCAGGAGGTTTCACAGGAACCTATCTTACTAATTATTCCACCTTAAGTTAAACTTAAATTAATTTTATTTTGTTATTTGTTTGAGTAAATAAATGATAGCGTTCTACATTTTAAAATTCATAAGTGATAGGGCAAAAGATCAGAGGAGGGGGGGTTCAGACTCCCTGAAGGGTGCTAGGGAAGGTTGTTACATCATAAAGTATTGTCAACTGGGCATTATGGAGAGTGAAGTTTGAGCAAAGACGTGCAATTTTGAGGGAATTAGCTACGCAGATCTCCAGGAAAAGAGTGTTCTAAGCAGAAAGAAGACTCAGAGTAAATGTCCTAAGGTGGGCAGGTGCTTGGGGTGATCCAGAAAGGAGAAGGACATTATTGTGTTTGCGGCTAAATCACTGAAGATAAAGAATATTCGGAAATGGCCTATTCTGTATGATCTATTATGATATGTAGCATTCATCAAGATTGGAAAATTTCCTTAAAACATTTATATGATTAATGCTTTATGCAAGAGTGGGCAAAACTGATAGTGTTGTGAGCTACAAAGATTTTAGCTCTGGATTGTCCGGGTCAAACCATGATAGCACGACCAGAGGCTATACCTTACCAAGACTCTTTAGCTTGTTTTTATCTGCCCCCATGCAAACCCTCTTCCTTCACAGATTTTCTGTTAAGAGTGTCAAAGTATTTTGTGACAACTTTGGGAGAAACTCATATGGAAAATAAGTATTACTCATAAGCTTTTCATTTCAATTTGCAAAACAAATTGTAACAGGAAAGAAACAAAGTCATTATCAAATATCTCACCTGATGTTAACACATGGTCTCATGTAGAAAACATACAATAAAAGATTGAATTCAGTTACTCACACAGATAAATTTAAAAGAAATAAACATTTCACTTTCCCTAACTATGCTTATTTTAGGCATTAATAAATTCACATTCAAGAACATATTGCATGTCACTTTTTAAATGTGTCTCTTCGATGTGTTATTTATTAACTGTTAAAAGTTCAGATATTTCACAACAGACATAGTATAAAAACTCATATTTCAAAAAGAATGTTATCATCTGTGTCAGTTATGTATTGTTGTGAAAAAAATCACTTACAAAATCAGTAACGGAAAACATTTATAGTCTTACAATTTCTGTGGGTTTGGTGTTGAGACATGGCTTTGCCAGGTTTTCTGGTTCAAGTTCTCTTAAGAAGCATTAGCATGGCAACATTCTCATCTTACGCTCACCCTTGGGATAGGATCTAATTCCAAGTTCACTGAAGGGACTGTTGGCATAAGTTAGTGCCTCCTGGGTTCTTGGAGTGGGGCCTCATATCCTCACTTGCTGCTAGATGAAAACCTCCCATGATCCTTTGTCACATAAACCTCCCCAGGGTTCTGCTGAAAACATGTTGTCTTCCCTAGGACTGAATAAGAGACAAAGAGATGTGTGCCCAAAACAAAGTCCCTGTTTTTTGTAAACAATTTCCCATAGTCACATCCCATCACTTGAATCATTTTCTATGCATTAGAAGTAAGTTACTAGGTTCAACCTACGCCCAAAGGGAAGAGAAGGCATGAGGACAGGAATCCTGGGGTGGGAGGGTCACTGGGGACATCTCAGAGTTGTGCAATTTGAACTTCCTTGCAACTGTTCAAATATTACAATTGCAACACCTTAAAGCCATGTTCAGAAACCTCTTCAGCAATATTACATAGAACACACATGTACACCACATTTTCTGATCATTCACAACCCCAAGTCATCTAATTGTTATACTTATCAATTGATTGATCATGTTATTGCATATCAACAAAGCTACATTAATGCCAAACATAGTATTGCTTCCTAAGTAATCAATGCTTATTTTTTCAGGTTATTTTTCTTTATCATATCTTCTTTTTTTTTTTTTTTTTTGAGACAGAGCCTCAAGCTGTCACCCTGGATAGAGTGCTGTGGCATCACAGCTCACAGCTCACAGCAACCTCCAATTCCTGGGCTCAAGCGAGTCTCTTGCCTCTGCCTCCCAAGTAGCTGGGACTACAGGTGCCTGCCACAATGCCTGGCCATTTTTTATCATATCTTTCTTTTTGGAGACACAGTCTCAAGCTGTTGCACTGTGTAGAGTGCTATGGTGTCACAGCTCACAGCCACCTCAAGCTCTTGGGCTTAAGCCATTCTCTTGCCTCAGCCTCCCAAGTAGCTGGGACTACAGGCACCTGCCACAATACCCGGCTATTTAGTTTTTCTTTTGGTTGTAGTCATCATTGTTATTTGGCAGACCCAGGCTGGATTCGAACCCACCAGCTCCAGTGTATGTGGCTGGTGCCCTAGCTGCTGAGCTACAGGTGTCGAGCCCATATCTTCTTTTAAAGCTCTTTTCCCATTTATTCTAGATGCTTAACCCTCTTGTTTTCTCTGGAACCACACTAGTATCATAATCTTTTTTTTTTTTTTTTTGCAATTTTGGCCAAGGCCTGGCTTGAACCCACCACCCCCAGTATATGGGGCTGGCGCCCTACTCCTTGAGCCACAGGCACTACCCCTAGGATCATAATCTTTATGTTTGCATAACAACAGTAAATATAAAAAATACTTCATTACTTTTTCAAACAAATCAGCACTTTGTGTATAATCTTTTCAACTGTTCTAATTTTCCTCCCACTTAGGCTTGAAACTCAAATCATCCATAATTCTCTTTCATACCCCTCTATGTAACCTGAGGATAAATGCAATACTTTACGATTGGTCATTTCCTCTTTTGTGAGACACAATAGTCATGAGACAGCTCTACTTTTTCTTCTTGAAAATGTAGAGAAAATGGACAAATTCTTGAAAGCACACAACTTCCTGAGGCTAATCAGGAAGAAATAAAACTCCTGGACAAATCAATATCAAGCACCAAAATTAAAGCAGCAATAAAAAAACTTTAAAAAAAAATAAGTCCCAGACAAGACAGTTTCACCCTTAAATTTTACCAAACCCACAAAGAACTTGCACCTATGCTGCAGAATTTATCCCACAACATTCCAAAGGGAGGAATCCTCCCCAACTCATTCTATGAGGCTAATACCAGCTTGATACCAAAGCTAGGAAAACATGCAACTCAAAAAAGAAAATTACAATTCAATGTCCCTTAGTAAATATAGATGCAAAAATCTTAATAAAATCTTAGCAAAACAAATTCAGCTGCCCATCAAAAAAACATCATGATCAAATGGGCTTCATTCCAGAGATTCAAGGATGGTTCAACACACACAAATGTATAAATGTCATTTGCCACACAAATAGATACAAAAGCAATAGATGCATACTATAAACACCATACAATCTTGCAGAAGAAGCATTTCACAAAATTCAGCACCCTTTCATAAGAATGCTGAAGAAAATGGGTATAGATGGATCATATCACAAATCTATCCTGTCCATATGTCACAAGCCAACAGCCAGTATCATATGAAACAGAGAAAAATGGAAAAACATTACTACTTAAAATTGGAACCAGACAAGGTTCCAATACTTAGTACATTATTAGTACATAATATTTCTTATTCTATAATTCTATATGTACCAATATAACTGAAAATTAAGAGGCAGGTAAAACATTTAATAAAAAAACAAGGGCTTACATGAGGAAAATATTAAAATTGTTTATGTGAATTATTTATTTTAATCCCTAAAATAATTGTAATACACCCCAACATTATAATATGTTATATTTATAGGGCTGTAACTGTGGCAAGTACTCTTATAATTTTAGAGATACAAAAATGTATTTAATGTCTACATTAATTTATACAATAAGGTGATAGGTGAGGACCACATGGGCTGCTAAGATACCCGGGGGATTCTCATGCAAATTTTAAACAATAAGAATTGACAACAACTCATTAATAAAGAAGGCAAAAAGGTATACAAAGTGTACAAAATCATAACATGGGTGACTGTGGTTTGTCTGCATGTCTTTTCTTTATGGAATTCCACTTATAATTTGTAACTTTAATATTTTAAAAGCCTTGGCATAAAGGAGCAGACAACAACCACAACAGCACCTTTATCTCAGCTTGTAAACACATAAAATTCCAATCAATTTAAATTTTTATTGAGTATTTCTTATTTCAATTTATAGATTTTAGTCTCCATATGATTTTTAAGGTTTTAAAAGGTCACATAAACAAATTTAATAATGATTACATAATTGATAACTTATATTTCCTGCTATTACTTGCATCGTAACACAAATTTTATTACTAATGTTAAATGTCCCAGAGTTATATAATGCCCATATGTTGTACTGAATTATTTTACTTGACAAACTTTTCAATCAATCAAGAAACTTTGTGTTTGTAATATAAAATAGTTTAACCTGATATAAAAATACATTTAGAATATAACATTAAGACATAGAGCTGACATTTATACATATACATTTTAAATCTTTCTTATTATAATTCATATAGTTCTGTACACAGACTTAATCACTTTAGGCAAACACATTTCTCACAAAAATCAAGAGATACTTATCCACAAAATATTCTTACATTTAAAGAACATCCATTATCTTACCCAGTGCATTAGGAATACACTTTTAGGTTTGAGGAAGAAAATCTTTGCAATGGATTTAACTGCAACAAATGCTTATTTTTCTCCCAAATTCGTGTGTTGAGTTCCTAACCCCCAAGATACTGGTGTTAAAGTTAAGGCCTTGAGGAGGTGATTAGAATGTTAGCTCTGCCCGCATGATTGGGATAATCAATCCTATAAAGAAAACCCTAGAAAACAAGTTAGTAAGTTCTTTTAGGTGAGGACACAGCCTGAAGACTACATGGCAACCAGAAATTTCTGCCAGTACCTTCATCTTGTGCTTCCCAAACCAGGACAAATGCATTTCTGTCCTTTGCCTGCTCCCCATCATGGGGTATTTTGTTACAGTAGCCTAAATGGCCTAAGGTAGTTTCAAACATAATCAGAAAAGTCTCAGTAAAATAATAACAATATTTGTCAAATTGATCTTTGTGTTACACAAAATAATAATGATTAAGTATACACTTATAATTATTATTAACTACTTATGGGATGTTGTTTTATTAAGAGTTGCCTACGCAGAAAAATTCTTCATAAAATTACTTTGTTAAGAAGATATGCAACTTGTATTCACTCTGGTTATTAATTTTCTGCTTTTGATAAATACCGGGCCGTGAGAGATGTATTTTATTTCCCTTGAGTTGTTGAACCACATGTGGAAGTTGTGCACTCATGGTAATTGGGTAGTTGGGGTTGTAAGTGGATTCTTCTTCTTTTATTCATTTATTCACTTAGTTTTATTTCTTTTTCAATAAACCTTCTAAAGCATACAGAGGTTTTTAATGATACAGTTAGTATTGAGCTTTCAACTCAATTAGTGTCCAGAGGCAAATTATGAAGAAAAGAAAAAGAGTGTTCTCAGATCAGTTCCCACTAACAATTTTACACATTAGAAGAATCATTCACTCTCCTCATGCCAAATACTTCTTGAATCATGTTTGAATTCACTTTCACAGGATATTCCTTTCTACCCTATGTTTTATTTGATAGCATAAATATAAAGAATGAGCTGGTTGAATGTAGTATTTTGAATCAATTCATCTTAACATTTAGAAAAGCTGTCAAATCATTTCAAATATTCAATATTTCCACATGCAACAAACTGACAAATAAGATTGCCTTCCTTATTTTTTTCTATATGAAATTACCACAAGAATAAATTTTAATTCTTAATACACAGATTTAAAGACATATTTTCTATCAGTTAAGTGAAACATTATTTGGGGACATGAAAGGTATATAACTGTACATTTTACATTCATTCATGTCTTATGGGATTTAAACATGAAGTATATTAACCAATTCTTTAATGTCTGTATCTTAAAAATTGAAGTTTAAGGAAACCATTATTCTTCAGCCATCTTTTAGAAAATATATATTACTAAGTTAACTTAAAATGGACAAAGGTTTTCTAATCTTAAGAACTTGTATGCCCAGTTTCATTTCATGATCAAAACACTTAACTGTCAGCCTCTGCCAGCCCAGCTACAGCAGGTGGTCACAGGGAGTCTACAGCATAGAGAAGTTCTGTGATGGGCTGCTCTTTCCTTCCCTCACTCAGTAGGTTTCGGCCGTTCTTTCTTCTGGTCTTGGGTTGCTCAGCAGGTGGAATATTGGGGAGTTCTAACTTGTCTGGTGTTGCTACAAGACAGACATGCTTAAAATGAAACACGAGTGAAAGTATTTAAACCTCAGAAATCAGGAAACACCACCAGTTAAGGCTTATTTGTTGTTTCTACATTTTCAAGATTTTAACACAGTAATGTATTAATAATGAAATGCAGATTAAACTGAAGATATATAGGGTCTATTTATCTTTTATGAAAGCTCAAAAATTGAGGAAATAGCTCTTAAGTATTCAAAAAGTATCATAAGATGAAGGAAATATATCATTTTTGTGATTGTGGAACAACTGAAATTCTGACACACAATTTTATTGTTTCACTGTCATCTTATGCATTAATGGAAACAAAAATGGAAACTAACTTCTGTGTTCAAAATACACTATTTCATCTATTACAATCATGTTTTGGCTACAGATAAAAGAGTTTAGAAAAATACATGAAGGACTTTTATGAGCATTGCTGAGCCATATGGAATTTATAATAAGAATGTTACTTCATTATTTTCAAAATTAGTGGTATATATACTGTATAAGAGTAAAGTTTATAATAAATTTATATGCATATACAGACTAGCGTCTTTCCAACAAGTCAGTGTTTCAACATTATCAGCATGGCACATCACTATGTATTTCTATACATAGTCAGCTGATTATTTATTCTTCTCAAAGCCCCCAGGAATCCAATTTATCACTACTAAGTGCTAAGGTTAAGACATAAAGTTAAGAAATGCTGAGTCTTTGTAAATATGATCAATATCTGGTTCACTGGAAATATGTAAGGATCCTTTTACCATAATATTTTGAGAGTGCAGGTGCTTACCCTCCAGCCTCTTCATGTTCACTGTTAAAATTAAAGCAGTTAGACGGCATGTCTCATAACTTTTATGTTTTATAATGTAGGTGTCAGAAACCAACCATTTCTGTCACCAATAGAAAAATGAATCACATATTAAATATCCCAGTAATCTCAAGAAAATCCCTTTAACAATATTGAGAACACCATAACACATCATATTGCATATATTTCAAATAATTCAACCTAAACATAAGTGAGTGATAGTATATTTTCTGCCAGCAGAATGACCATAACTAGTAACACATTGTTTTATCACGAAGGAAAAATTAAACTACAAGAATCAAGTGTTGTAGATAAAGGCGAAAATAGCATGATATTAAATTCCTGAAGAACCTGGTATATTAAAAAGACATTTGTTGGTGATACATCATCAAACTTCATGATTTTTCATGTAACTATAATCTACAATTGCTAAAATTTACCAGGCATTTGTCGCCTTCCCCAAGCTATACTAATAAACATATCATTACCCTGCACATACGTCACCAAAACTACTACACTAAGCAACATATCAAAGCTATCAGAAAAAAATCATTATTTTCATACATGCAAGAATACATATATAAACATATATAAAACACACATATACGCACACACAGTTTCAAATCATATAGAAAGTAAGCAGGGGAACCAGGATTTGAGCACAGTTTTGCCTAAATTTCAAGATGGCCTAAAGAAGAATTAAAGCTTAAATTTTAAAATCAAATGCAAGTAAATATTTAAAAACAGTGAGGTATTCTCAGAAAGAGCATTTCATGAAAGTAACTCATAGTTTTATTCTCACTGAATTTCTTTTCCAGAAGGGAAGGTTAGAAGATATGCACAAGCACTCAAATACAGACACAGGGAGATACATAGTAAACTGGATATGCTGAAGAGTTAAAAATAGATTTTGAAGCATAAAAATGACTTTGGGGTTCATTAAATGATGCTTCCTCCTATTACAGATTAATAAGTGAAGCCCCCCAAAAATCAGAATTTGGCCTTACCTCTGAGTGGCAGAAGCAAAACATTGGCTCTTAATTTATTTTGTCAAGCTTAACTTAAACTATGGCATTAATGTCATACATTTTATATCAAGTCAATACAACTTTCAATTATATATTAAGGAAGACAATTGTAATACAACTTTGTAACTCCTCTCATTGAAGCATGTTTATGTTTATTTTATTTTTAATACAGTGTCTGGTCTTGTTCAAAAGGAACATAATGATATATAACTATCTCTGCTCAAAATGCGTTTTTCATAATCTATATAAAACTACTGCGAACATAAATTATGATATTGTATTTAGAACTCTTGTCCTCAAAGGGTTTTAGAGGACAAATTTACAGATTATAGCCATTCCTTTGTATCCAAACCCAGGCTAATGACTAGAATTCAGATAGTAAAAAAGTTGAATTACACATTTGAGTTGGAAATGGCCTCTTAAGCTTTTTAGCTTGTTTCCCCGAAAGCAAGAGAACCAATTTAATCAAACAGTGTGAAGAGAGTGACAGATGAAAAGCACATCAATCCCAGTAGATCTGGCATGGCTTGAAAGACAAAATCAATCACAATGAATTAAAAGCACAATGTGAAAGAGAAACAGACAGAAAGACTTGATTTACATGCCTGCTCTACCAGAGCAAGGATAATTATTGCAAAGCAGCCTCTGGAAGCACACCCTAGCTGCAGAGGAAGAGTCTTAGGCCCGTACAGCCCCCAAATAAGGAGGCAATAGAAACTCTATATCTAACTTACAGCCATCGGCTTAACCATTAAAACTTTGGAACAATTTGCAATACATTTAACCTAAAGGAAAGTTTAAATACTGCACTTCATGGTTGTTGAGATTTTTGGATTCTCTAAGTGACTTGTAAATTCCAGTACAAAATTCTTACAAAACAAGTCATTGGAGTGTACAAATTAAAGAGAAGACTTAATGAACATTAATGTGTCCAAGAATTCTTAACTCTAGCTATACTTTGACTTGTCGTAATGTTAGCAAAAGATTACTCTGTACTAGACGGAGCATCTTATTTTTAGATAATCATCATACATAAAAGATCCAGGAAATAATGTAGATCAATTTTTTACTTTTTCCCATAAAACGTTTATCAACTCCACTTCCTTTTGTAGGTGTCTCTATTTCTATGCTGCTCTTCCTCCTGCTATTTTAAAATTATTAAGGTTATCACTGTCGTCTTCCTGCTCTCTTCTGACTCCACTTTCTTACTTTCTCTCTCTAACTGCACAGCCTGAGAATGTGAGGCATTTTTATATGGACTTGATTCAAGATCTTCATGTCTTGTGCTTATAGGAAAGAAAAAGAGAAAAAGAAGAAAACTCAATTGAGCTTTAGACTTAAACATCTGAAATGAATACAAATTGTTCTCTTGGTAATATTACTGATTAAACTATAATTAACTTTTGTAGTTCTCATTTAAAAACACCTGTCCATTTTTTTTGAGAATTCTTAAGATTCTTTCAATTATTCTAATAAATTTCAATGGAACAAATGCCTTGCCTTGAGATGTTGATGGGATGCATTCAAACTGGAGATCTTTGTTCTACCAATAAATATATTATCTCAGTGTGTAAAATCTCACATATGTGTTTTGTATATTTTCTGGAAAATTATAAATTTGAATATTTATAATATTAAAATATTTTAATATTATAATACATTATAATATATAATTTATATAACATATCAAATATTATATATAATATAATATTATATTGTATATCATATTTACATATAATATTAAATTTAATATTATATAAATTATATATTATATATAATATTATAGTTAAATTTAAATATTTGACTATATACAAATATTTCCATAATTGGGCAAAGAAGTCAAAGTATCTTTTGAAAAATCCTCATGATAGGCTCAGTTTGGCTATTTTTGTCATTTATTATTATAATAAGTAAACATATTTAAAAATGAGCAGTTGCCAAATTTTTTATCATATAACCCATATCTATGGATTGAATATCTCCTCCAAAGTTCATGTTTTAAAAAATTAATCTGCAATGCAACAGTGTTGAGAGGTGGAAATTTAAATAGTTGGTTAGGTCATAAGGGCAGAGATGTTATCATGCGAAGGAGTAAGTTATTGCAGGAGTGGGTTTCTGATGCAATAATGAGTTCAGCCCCCTTTTCTTCTCTCTCTCTTTCTCTTTTGTTCCCAGCCTCTCCCTCTCTCACCCCACAGCCCTTCTGCTTCTCATTATGAGATGAATTTAGCAACAAGGGCCTCACCAGATGTAGCCTCCTTGACCTTGGACTTCCCAGACTCCAGAACTGAAAGAGATAAATCTCTGTTGGTTATGAATTACACACTCTCAGGTATTCTTTTATTGCAGTATAAAACTGACTAAAACACATAAAGAGTAATAAACAAAAAAAGTTTATAGGTTTCCATAGGACTTTCAACCTTGTTAGTTATTTTCTATAATGTTTATGGGGGAGGATACTATTTAGTCAACAAAGCTACTGTCCACTTTTTCCACAGTAACAACATATCCCTTCCCTGTTGGAATCAATTTCCCAGCTTAGTTCCTGTCAGTATGATGCAAGTAGATATAAAATATATCACTTCTTTGTCTGCATTTTAAATCATTGAGTGGTTTTTCTCCAAAGATTATTTTCCTAACCTGCTGATCATAGGTATTCGGTAGATCATTCCCTTCACAGTGATTGGAAAATTTTTCTGGTTGCCTGGCTTCTGGAGCCTGCTATTCATTCCTGCTCAGATTCTTTGACCTGCCCTTAATAAATTTTACAACTCTGCTTAAACTAGTTTTAGTGGATTTGATGTTTCAATTAAGAAAACTGATCTATCTTAATTGAATTTTTATTCAATTTTTATTACATGATATACATACATTATGTTGCTAGACATAAAAAAGAAAATTCATACTGACATTACTTTCTGAAAATACCACTATAAACAAAGAACATGGGAAAATAAAGAATCATCCCTTAGTAATGAATGCTTCTACTGTTACAAGAGGTTCTGAGTACCCACTTTTTCTCTGTTAACTTCCCTGTAATTATATAAAACTCTCTTCACTGGAGTACTACCCATGTGTCCGACTTTGTGTCCAACTCCAGTAAACAACACTGTGAGATGATGAGTATATGTCTAAGTAATTGCATGTGCTCCGGTGATCCTTTGCCTTTGGGGTTTCCCAGTAATTCTGCCTTCTGTAATACCATGTAGCATCAGAATTTTCATCCACGCTTTAACATGGATCAACACAATTAACCTTTATTATATATTTCACACCAGTATGATGATAGTATTTCATAAACAGGAACTTAATTATCTTTCAATGGGGATATAAACAGGAATTAATAAAGGCATATGAAATAAAATGAATGATAAGTAAATAGAAGAGAAATTCAGGGTGACATTCGTGTATTTGAAATTTAAAATACTATAAAATAGTCTTATTAAAGACTTTAAATGTTATGCTATGGTCATAGTTGCACAATACTTGATCAAAAGTGAAGAACACAATACATTATATTCTCAATATTTTTGAATATTGTAAATATCTTGGGATGATCATTTCTTATCAGTAAAATAGGAATGTCTAAAGTCTGCCAATGTAAAATAATTTACTAGTAATTATTGGTCTAATTTTTGGATGTGATTAATAGATAGGATAGGTGCTAAATAAATACTTGTTTCCCTGTTTTTTCTCCCCAGGTGGCAGTAGTGAAGGGAAATGTCAGTCAAAATTTTATTTTAGTTTTCTAAAATGTTAATGCAATGCTTAAAATTATCAAATACATTATGAATTTTATAACAAAATGTTAAGAGTAGGGAAAAATATACAGAAAAAAAGAAAAATAATTTGATAGTTGTACTTCTAAACATTTATACACGCATGTGGAGGTAGTAAACCAGATGAATTACAATGATGTAGTCTGAAGGAAGATATATTTTAATCCAGTTTATGCCACTTTACTAAGCATATAATTTTAGGCACGTTACCTAAAACCTGATGTTAAGGGAACACATAATAAAGGTACTAAAAATATCTAGTGTTCATTGAGTATCATACACTACATCTCAGGAATGGCCATCTCAAGTATGTACAATTATTGTCATCATTCTCATTTTGCACATAAGTAAGCTGAGACACAAAAAAAATTAAAAATTGCCTAAGATAATGTAAATTTTAAGTAGCAAAGCAGAGACTCAACTTCACTTAAGTTCCCAGGTCTGTGCTCTCAAGGCAACTGTGCTGCCTTTAATCAGCTGTTGCATAGTTATTGGGAGAATTAAAAGAGATAATTACATTTAAATTGTGTACTGTAATTCCTTAATAAATGTTAGTTTCCAAATTCTTAATGTTCTTAGCCATTAATATCCTGAATTATTATTGATAATATCCATGTCATTTTTGTCCTGATGATATGCACACTGAAATGTTATGGCTTCAGACTCACATAATATCTGTAAGATACTTGCCATTAACAGTGCAAAAGTTATTTGACAAAATTATTCATATCATTAGGACTCAATCCTGCTCCCTTTGTCTGTGTATCATTACAGATTTTCTTAGAAAGAGAGATGTCAAATAGTGTTTTGCCAAAGTTGAACTCAAAAAATGAAGGGGGTGGGGTGGGGATTGAGAGGTAAAAGAATTCAGCCAGTGACAGATTGACTATGAAAATAATGAAATCTGAGGGGTTTGGGAGGTTCAGGACCTTCAGGATGGACATCGGGTTTCTACCTGGGGCAACTGGGCTATTGCCAAGAGCAAGGAGTTACCTTGTAGACATGTGGAATATGTTGTTCCTATTGAACATATCAATAGAAATAATTTGGAAGCTATAACTCTGGATATTTAGAATATCTGAAAGAAAAATGTAATTTTAAAAGATAACCACCATATGAATTACAGGACATTTCAATGGGACCAAGACATAACAATTTTGCATCCCCAAGCTGAACAAAGACTCTTTATCACATAATATGCAAGGGCAAATGACGAGCCTGATTTATTGCTCAGGACCTGGAGAAGGGATGAAGTATAATTTTAAACTTATCCAGATCTGGAGTCCTGACATCCATCTCCCCAGTGGCATTCTGGCAGGGTGAAAGAATTAACAATGAAAAGAGAAACAAATAAACAAATGAGAATGAGTGAGAGAGAATGATAAATGACACAGATGTAGATGAGTATCAGGAGGTCAGCAGAAGATATCAATCTTTAAAAGAGCACATGGAGTAAATTAGAGATCAGGGGAAGAGACTTATAAGGCATTTTTAAGATTCTGGAAATTTTATCACTTTTATACAAGCACTTTTTTAAAAAAAATTAGCTATCAATTTTCTTTCATAATTAGCAGTAAAACTTTTACAAATGATTTTGGGGAAACATACTGCCTTGTTAGAAGAGCAAAGAAGGTATCTTTAAGGAGTTTTTCTTGATAAATAATTTTGATTTAAGAGGAATTTAAGGGATAAAATAAATATAAAAAATTTATATTTTAAAAGGTAGTCTGTATTTCTGGCCCTTTAGACCTTAGGATGAAATAAGGATTGGGATGTATAAAATGAACATATATATTGATCTTTCCACTGTGTGTTCTCATACTCGATTGCTGTGAGATTATTTTTATTTCTCTAATATAGAATTGCTTAGGTGTGAATTCCAAGCTGATAGCTACTTATTCACCTTTCATAAAGGTCTGTAAGTGGCAATAGAAAGTATTTGTTCTGACCTAAGGGTTTTCTAAATGTTGTGAAGGCTTAAGGAAACACGTTTTCCTTAAACTTAAGGTATTTTTTAAAAAAATTATTATTGGTTTCCTCAGTCAATTGGTATTCTAATAGACTTTAAAATATCACCAGAGTTATTGTATGAGGTTTCCTTGCCTTTATGGAAGGGAGCAAAAAGATAGAAGGAAGAGAAAAAAAATGGAAGGAGAATAAAGAAAACTATACATGGTATAAAATTTTCCTCTATTTCTGAAAATGTATGTATAGATTATATTAAAAAATGGATTTACATGTTTATATGTAGTGAGGAGATGGTACATTAATTTTTTATTGTTGAATAATAAATTTTAAAAACTACAGAGGGTTCAAAAAGGAACATATAGTTTCAGAGATGTTATCTTTGTACTACTTTTTTCTTTTTATTAAATCATAACTGTGTACATTAATGCAATCATTGGGTACAATGTGCTGGTTTTATATACAATTTGAAATCTTTTCATCAAACAGATTAATATAGCCTTCACAGCATTTTCTTAGTGGTTGTGTTAAGACACTTATAGTCTGCATTTAGTAAATTTCACATGTACCCTTGTAAGATGCACCTAGGTGTGGTCCCACTAATTACCCTCCCTCCACCTATCCTCTCCAAGCCCCTCGCCTCACTCTCCCTTTCCCCCATATTCTTGGGCTATAATTGGATTATAACTTTCATATGAAAGCTATAAATTGGTTTCACAGTAAGACTGAGTACATTGGATACTTTTTCTTACATTCTTGAGATACTTTACTAAGAAGAATATGAAACATGAAAGAGGTAAAGTCTACATCTTTCTTTAAGGCTGTATAATATTCCATGGTATCCATATACCACGATTTATTAATGCATTCATGGATCTATGGGCACTTGGGCTTCTTCCATGACGTAGCAATTATGAATTGGGCTGCAATAAACATTCTGTTACAAATATCTTTTTTATAAAATGATTTTTGGTCTTCTGGATCTATACCTACTAGAAGAATTACAGGATAGCATGACAAGTCTATTTTTAGATCACTAAGTATTCTCCAAACATCTTTCCAAAAGGAATGTATTAATTTGCATTCCCACCAGTAGTGTAGAAGTGTTCCTTTTTCTTCACATCCACGCCAACATCTCTGGTTTTCGGATTGCTGATTTTGTCTTTGAATTCATTGAATTCTTGAGACAACTTTTGAAATTCTCCTTGAATTTCTACTTCCAACTTTACCTACATTCTCTTAATCTTATTTGCAATCCAAATTCTGAATTTGATTTCTCAGCCATTTGTTTATGAATGGGATCTTCAGTTGTGTCCACCATGTTCTTCCTTGGCAGGAGTTAATGTACTCTTGTTGTTCATGTTACAGGAATTTTCCGCTGATTCCACCCCATGATTATTTTGCACCATTTGGCTAGATAAGCAGATAAGGCAAAGTTGGGTGGGGGACTCCTGGAGTAGTGATTAACCAGCCCTTTGCCCAAGAGATGGGACTGATGTCTGTACCTTTTCCCCTAGAGCTTTGCAAAGGACCGGTACAGTGCTATGGCCTGAGAAACTGGGGAACTGCTTGATGTAGTGGGGCTACGTGGCTCTATCTTGTTTCCTGCTGGTCTGTCTTACCCTAGTGAATCAATTACTCTGGGGTGAAGTCTCAGTTGTAGAGAAATACCAGCAATTTGGTTACCACTGCCGCCACAGGTGACAATTGGAAAAGGAAAATCAAACCTTCCCACCACCACACACCCAGGGTACCACTTTGGATAGTCCTTGGGTGATTGGCCCAGTTCAAGAGGTCCAAATCAGTTGTCTCAGTCAGCACTGGTCTCATGTGGGAGATTTCAAAAGGTCTCTGGCAACTAGCTAGCAGGTGTCTGCTGGCAGCTCAAGTATGACTCACTCTGGTGTTCCTTGAGGTCAGAAGGACCCACCCAGCAAATGAATTAGTCTGGAAAGGTTAATGCCTTCTTCCACACCTTGCACCTCTGTCACACCCAGACACTGGTAATCTGACAGGGCTGGGACCCAGTTTGCTCCAATAAGCAGATGCTCTAGGGGTTTGTACTTGCCTGAGTCACAGGGAGATCTATGTCTCTTAGGCCAGGCAGCTGCTCTCTGCCACTATCTGCCAAGGGGAGCTGAGGCCTGACAACCTCGAGTGCTTAATTGAGGCTGGGGTGGTTCACTCAGTTACAGTCCCATCCATGGTTCATGTTGCTGACAGAACAGAACAATCTTGCAGAATTTGTTTCTGTCTCTGTTATATTCCCCTGCAGTCGCTGTTTGAGTTCACAGTGACTCAGCCCTGGTCTGTGCTGCTGCCTGGAGCTGGTGTGTCTGTCTTGGCTGCAGTCTGTGTTGGAGTGGGCACTGTTAGAGCTCACACTCAGTTGTCAGTTCCAGCCTCTGCTTGCCTGCCTTTCTCTCAGCTATGATCCCCTGAGGGCTGGGTGCTTCTTAAGCTCACTAAAGCAGTCCTTGTGGCTCAGTCCCTCCCTGGGAGTATGCCATCTCTACACACTCCTGCCATGCCCCGTCCAGCCAGGTGCTGCCTCAGGCATACCCTTTACTCACAGGGCCTGCATTTACATCCCAGATCTGTTTTACCAGTGGCTGCCACCAGAGAAGATGTCTGGCTTCCTCTGGTTGCCCAGAGATGCAGGGAGTGTCTCTGCAAAATATCTTCAGGGCTGTGAGCCCCATTGTTCCTGCTGTTGCTGTTGCTGCTCTGTGCCATGGGGCACCACCTCTCCCTTTCTTCTATGGTTCCCTCAGTTCTCCGTCTTCTCCTTACTCCCATGCTGCAGAATCAGTACAGACAAGTAACATTGTCCACCCTATCCATACCTCTGGAGAAAATGCCCAAGAATCTGAACTCCATGGGGGACAGGCCTCCAGAACTCAGGTGAGAGTGGAAGGGAGTGCTGGTAGTTCAGAATTGCAGGTAGAGAATATATATAGTTTTATACAGTTTTATGCCTGGCAGGAGAGTGCCATGGCACATTTGTAACTCCTCTCTATGGAAGGAGTTCCAGTTTTTAGAGGGTCTTTCACATGGGATAAAATAGGAGGGGATCTGAACTCTGCTCACTTGTTTGTATGGAGTATACTGCGAGTCCTTCTCATGGGGGAGGAGACTCCCACCCACTTGGGGATCGATTTTGTACCTATTGTTTGTTTCTTTGGGGTTGCAGCTTGCCTCAGCAGGGTTGATGTGCATTCTTCAAACTTCTTTCTTGGCTCAGCTCCAACCATCGGCTTACTTGCTAAACTTCTGTCCTTTAACTCTCCTTCTGTACGGGAGCCTCTGAGGAAAGCTAGCTCTAGTCAGCCATCTTGCCTCTGCACCCTGGATTAATGCTGAACAATTCCCCCAAGTGGTAATCTAGTTTCTAGCTCCTGGGTCTGGAGGATCCTATAGACGGCCATATTGGCTACCCTATGTATTACTTTTGAAGTTGAATTAAAGGTACTGTTACTGGTCCAGTATACCTAATCATGCTATGCCCATTCATTTCCCTGTAATTCGTACATTTTGGAGGAATGATTGATTTTGTTTCTAATAAGATCTCTTAAGTCATGTCTAAATTTTTGGGATCCTTAGTTCATATTAAAATTACACACATTTATTATTTCAGACTATCTATGGGTGAGTTTGTGTATGGCCTACCTGCATTCTCAACCTACCATAGGTCTTAGAAGGTTATAATGAAGGTGTCAGCTGGAGTACATTCTCTACTGGAGAACAGAAAAATTATATCTCAAGCTCATTTTCTTAAGTAATTGGCAGACTTCATTTCTTGTAGATGCATGATAAAGACTATGGCATTTTGTTAGATGTTGGTGGAGGCATTCCTTTAGCTTCTGGTCACAGTCCTTGGTCACATGAGGTTTCCCAAGATGGCCACTTAGTATCATCAAATCAGCAAGATGATGTTCTTGAGCTTCGCTGGTACTCCAAGCTCTTCTGTAAGGGATTTCACTTATTTGATTACGTCAATCCCAGGCAGAATCATCTCTATTTTTGATTAACTCAAACTTCTAATTTGGTATGTTAATTACATTTGACATAGCCCTTCACCTTTCTTTCATTCCTCACATGTCTAGTTCCAAATATAGGGTCTGGCACAAATAACACCCTTTTTCTCTAACAAACTATAGAAAGAAAATTCTACAGAATGTACTGACAATGCCATAGGATCATATATTTATATAGCTCAAAATGGTAGAGTTTTTGTCTTGTTATGCTTCTTCACCAATTCCTATGTTTTATATTTATTTATATAATACTACTACTTAAAAAGGGTATTACTTCTGCCAGACCCTGTATATAAAGCTGCCTACTGCCTCATAGCTCAAATTATACCTCCATTTTTAAGATTTTAACTGTATTTATTGATGTGATCGTGTTTGAACACCATATATGTACATGATACTATATTACATTTGAAAGGTGATAGGTTGGGAAGATATCAACCAAAGTGGCATTTGTACACCTCCAACAGGGATTCCCATAGTAACCTTGAAATCAAACCAAATTGATATTTCATCTTGCTCTGAAACCTCATCTCCCTATTTGATATTTTCTATTTTGGTAAATGGTGCTAATAACCACCAGGAAACAGACCTATTCTTCAGTAAGCAGACCACTGTGAGGATATATCTTTCACCTCTTTCTAATGAAGTTGTCAAATATTAACAAGTGAGTGCTTATTAAGATAGAAATTTCTAGGATTCACCCTGACAGATTCTGATCCAGTAGTTCCACAGAGGAGTCTAAAGATTTCCATTTCTCCTGGTCCCCAAGAGGTTCTGACAATGTGGGTCCTGAAACCAGCACTGAATTGCCTAGATCCAAGACAATTCTCTCAATTAAGTTGTGCCACTGTCAGAGAAATCCTTGTCAAAATGAGATCAATTTATGAATTCTCAATTGTCAGATGCAGAGTGTTTTCACAGCAAGATAGAAATATTAAGAGAACCAATGAGAATTTCTCTTTGAGAATTTAAATGTTAGCATTAAAGAGAAATCTCCAGTTGGTGATGAGAGCACAGGCTGGCAGACAGAGAATCAGCAGAGTAAGGAACCCATGAGGCCTCCTCAGTCACGATGGGTAGAAACATCTCCGAAACTCACATGCCCAGGATACACAGGGATGGAAAATGTGGATAGTTGTCAGTAGGAGCAGTAAGAGAGATAAAGAGAAAAAAAGAGCTAGTTAGATAAAGCGAGTTCCTATGAAAGATTCTGACTTACTTCTAGAGTTCCTGAGGCCCAGCTCAGTTATGATCTCTGTGTTTTCCATAAAAGGTTGCCCTAATCCCTTTTTTTAATTTCCTGGAGTTCAGTGCATTTTAGCAAACTTTTGTCACTAGAGTGCTGATGTAGATTTTAGATCACAAGCTCAATAAACACATCAATATCTCCATGGTTTATTTTTTTTGCAAAAGTGCCTAATTGTCATACTGACATAAATGCTTAGATTCAATTTTGCTCAATATCATCCAAGAAATCTAAAACACTCTTTCAAGTTCCCTTGCCTAGCCCTAACCAAATACCCAGTCTGTCATTGAATTTGCTGAAGCACATGCAGAGTTTCTGGCCGTCTACATGGCAAGGAATACTGGGTGCTGGGGCTGTGGTGGGAGGCACCTTTGTCTCATTCACATTCACAGTGATTTATTTAATTAGAACCATGTTAGTGCCAGTTAATTAAAGTAGCTCCAAGGAATGACATATTATGACAGAATCTCAAGACAGGTCAAGATTTAAATGCTGGTATAGGAACTTCTCAGGCAGAAAGAACAGCAGAGACAAATGTTCTAAGGCAAGAATATGTCAGAGGCTGGAACAGAACAGAGGAGATAAGAGCGGTGAGAAATGGAGCCAAGGAAAAGTGTGTAATGGAGAAAAGATAGTGTAATACCTCCGGGACCATTGTAATAACATTAGTTCTTACTCTGAATACTCTGGGGAGTGATGGCAGTGTATAGCAGAGGAGTCGCATGATCTGGATTCATTTTTAAAACATCATTCAAAATGTGAAGAGGACAGGGAATGTTTGTTAATGAATAAGCACATTTCCTTTCTTTTCAAGTAAAGGGAATTTTAATAAGATGGTTGCTAGTTAGCATACAATCGAGACATGGGAAGCTACTATAATAATTTTGGTAGTCAAGATCATTAGCTTATTATAAGCAGATACTTGTTCTCTGTTACTGGGATTTAGCTGCCTGATAGAGTTGAATTTAAGGGTCAGAGCAAGTTCCTTGCTTTGGAAGTCACTGCCAAAATTTTGGAGCCTTTTTAAATGGTATTTCTATCCTATGTCTTCTCTTTTCAAATTAGTGTTATACATTATTTTGCATGTTCAAGATCTTGAATTTTAGATTGCTTCTTATTTGTCAGTTTCTCACAGTTACACACTTGCATTTTCATGTTTTCGTTGCTCATTCTTTGGTTATTAGAGTGCTTAACGCCTACCAATCTCCTAAGAGATTAAAATACTACTTGCTTTCTAAATATTTTTTTAACTGCTCATTCAGGTTTAGAGACTCCCTCCATCACCCATGTTATATGCATTACACACCCACAATATAACTGTTAACACATTTAATCTTATATTTTACAAATAACAATGAATTCCTTGAAAGAAGGGAAAACATCTTACTCAAATTTAATAATACTCCCAGGGCTACAAGGCAGGGAATATCACTTTGTGTTACATGCACAATATTGGAAGTAAATAAATAATTCTTGAAGAGTGAAATATTCATTTGTTCTTTCCTGCTTATTTGCTCAATGGCTTGTTATTTGATACCTTGTACTTGTTCAGTCTTGTACCTTCCTCTAGTGAGATCTGATGTGTCACTGTTTATTACTAAATTCAGGGGGAGTCCTTGTGAAATTTTATGTTTCTCTTCCAAATATTTGTTCTTTGTACTCTTAAATGTATTTTGGTTTACTTATTTTCAAAGGCTAATGATGCTTATTAGAATTTATACTTCTGTTTAGAAATACTTAATGTTTCACAAAATGCTTCATAACATGTAAAACATTATAAATATGCTTGATTGTAGTATTCCAAAATGATAACTGGTTTTAACAAACACGGAGAAAAGAATTGGCTTTTATGCAAACCAACACATTAAAATGTGAAGAGGGGCAAAAGAATATATATGTGTTAGATGGTTCATCAACTCTGACAATACAGTATTTTTGAGACTATTTGAAGATTCAGCAAAAGCCAGTATTCACATAATTTTAACAAATAATCCACACTTGTCAAGCAAATGTTATATCAAAGCATTCAAAGGTTGTATCTGAATGTTTTGATTAATAAAGGAAGAAATAGTGTTAAATCCAAAGGACTTCCAGCAAAATATAAATATTTCTGCCAGAAAAATGGCCCACTCAAAAAGCACACATGTAGATATTTTAGTAATGTATCCTGAGTTCGATTCTGTGCCCTAATGAATCTAAACAAATTTATCATCAGCATTGAGATGAATGCTTTGTCATGTTGTAATCCAATAAATAATAATGATTATCATAGCAGAGATAAAGTATCTAAACACAATATCTAAACATCAATATCATATATAAAAATTTCAAAAGATCCCCCCTTTAGAGAAAACAAATACCCAGCACCTTTGCTGGTATACAGCACAATCTGTAGTTTTTTGTCTATGCCTTTAATATGCAGCATTTAAAAAGTGTGTGTTCTTTGAACATGTGGAAATGCATTCCTTTCTTTTTTTTTTTCCCTTTTGAAAAAAAATATTTCTTAACTTCACAAATGACTTTATCTTTTTATATATATATTTTTTTCTACAGGGGAAATGTGCCTGTTATCTTACGCAAGAAACATTTTACCATTTCACTATAACACACAGAAAGGAGCTCAGATAAAGTGGAAATCTAGTGAAATAAGCAGGCCATAAAGATAATCTGTAAATATGTGTGTTCTCTGCTGTGGTAACTAAACAAAGTGGCAGACAAGAGATATTAGGCTGGCTTTATTCTGCTAAAATTGAAGCAGTAATATATTTTACTAAAATTTAAGTGCTAAGATATGTAATTTTATATAACTGCTCCATAAAATTATGTATTTTACATGTTGATTAATATGCATTTTTGCCTTTGGCATATTTTCCATTGTTACTCTATTTTTCTCTTTTCACAAACTTGTAGCCATTTCCTTTTTAAATCACAGGCTGCTAGAAGCATTATTTTTTCAATGTCTGATAACTTTTCTCATGTAAAGAATTCAATAGAGGCCTCATACTACCATTTCTATTATCCTCTTTATTTGGCATGTCCTAACAATACTGATTCAGTAAAATATCTAAACTGAGTTTGAATAGAAAATATAAAAAGGAAGAATAGGTCATATATTGAAATTATTTGTAATAATTTCAAGGTAAAATTTTGAATAAATCTATATATTTGACTGTTGACTACTACTGTGAAGTTCAGCTTTGCTCTTACTATATAAAGATTAGTCACATACTGAGCAAGGTCCCAAAGTTAATGCCCAAAATATTTTTGAGAAAGAAACCTCTTATAATATTATAGAATTGCATTAAAAGAAATAATTCCAGTCTAAGGCAAAATTAAAGTAAAAATATGCAATCACTAGAATATATGTTAATTGATATATTACTCTCCAAAATGAAACGATCATCATTTCTATAAGTATTGTTCCATAACAGATTATTCCAAAACATAGAGCTTTAAAACAATATTTTTGTTAAAAACATTTTGTTAGTTTTTTTTTAAACTCATACATAATAATCATCATACATATTTATGGTATACATAGTGATTGATACATATAAAGTAAGTTTACAGATCAGGGTAATTAGCATATCAATCACTGCAAATATTTATCATTTCTTTGTGTTAGTTACATTCACTATTCTTTTTCTACCTATGTGAAACTATGTAATATATTATTATTAACTATATCGATTATACAGGGCTATGTAACACTGGAACTAATTCTCCTATCTAGTGGCAATTTGGTACCCCATAACAAATAAATATATCCTATGGTATATGTTTACTGCATTCTATCCATTTGGTTGTTGATGAACACTAAAGTTGATTTCTTATCTTAGCGATTGTGAATAAACATGAGAGTGCATATGTCTCTTTGATATACTTACTTTTTTTCCTTTGGATAAATGCCTATTAGTGGGATTACTGGATCATATAGCAGTTCTATTTGTAGATTTTGGGGAAGAGCCTCCATACTATTCTAGTATTCTCCATAATACTTGCCCCCCTCCCCATTTCTTGTGCTACTCACATCACAATAAAGACATCTGTACCAGAATGTCCTAGTTTACATGGGTCAGGAATTTGGGCAGAATTTGTGCATTTCTGTAGCATTTTACATTGGCAAGGCAGGCTTTTCAAGGTATTTGGAGCTAGCTAAGCTGTGTGGTGACCAAGAGGCCTTGGCTACCTGCTCTGCTGTAAGATGGAACTGTAAGGCTGGGCTCAGCTGGGTCTCTCTTACTCTTCAAGTCAGCATCAGTGATCTATAAATACTGTCTACAACAAGGTAGTGAGACTCATATAAAGGACTAGAACTCCAAAAGGAATGAAGCATGAAATACCAGTTCTCTTCGAAGCTGGTGCAGCAATTGCTACTGCTTCCTTCTCATTGTATTCTATTAGTGATGGCTAATCTAATCTTGGAGGAAGGAAATAGACTCTACCACTCAAGAGAGAGGAATCAGTAAACTTTTATTCAGTTTCTCTTTGCAGCAAGTATACTAGCTCATATCACATGCTGAGTTATTTCTCCTCATCTTCCCTATATATGGTTTTATTTAAAGGAGAAAGATCGCACCAAAACAAGGGTTTGTCCATTTGCATAGTGTATAATTTAAATACATCACAATGTTATTAGTTTCTTTTTTTCCTTGAGGTTCTCAATAATTTGGATGAAACCAGATCACCCTGAACCATATGTTATGAAAGAAAATGAATTAGAATCTAGATTTTTATTACTTTTTCCATTTCTATATCTCGATCAATAAGAATAAAAGTAAAACACTAACAAACAAATATAAAGAAACAAGAACACAGGTGAAAGTGTCTGCCAGTGAGAGAGAGAATAAATCTTTTTTTTTCTTTTTTTTTAATTTTTATTAAATCATAATTGTGTACATTGGTGCAATCATGGGGCACAATGTGCTGACTTCATATACAATCTGAAATATTTTCATTGAACTATTTAACATAGCCTTCATGGCCTTTTAATCACT
>CAUYRH010095485.1:0-12253 GCA_963574655.1 Perodicticus potto | reverse complement strand
ATTCCATAAAGGAAATCTGGTAAGAAACAAAGTGATGATTTTTCTGACAAGGAAATTTCTGATAGTTTCTGTTTCTTGGTAATCTGGCATCTCACAGAACATACTGACACATTCTCACACACTGCCATCAAGTGTTGTGGCCCAAGCCTGTAGTCCTAGCACTTTGGGAGGCTGAGGTGGAACATGGATTGCTTGAAGGCAGGAGTTCAAAACCAGTCTGAGCAACACAGTAAGACCCTGTCTCTACAAAAAAAGAGGAATATTAGTCAGGAATAGTGACACTTGGCTGTAGTCCCAGCTACAGAGGAAGCTGAGCCAGGCAAATGGCTTGAATCCTGGAGATAGAGATTTTAGTAAGCTGTGATGACACCACTGGACTCTCTAGCCCAGGCAACAGAGTGAGACCCTGTCTCTCCCTAAATAAAGAGAAAACAAAAACGAAATAAAAACCAAACAACACCCCCTGCACACACATACACTGCCTGCTCATTGTAGAAACTGGATATTAATCTTAAAATTTAAAGTCATTGCTTACTGAGAATTTACTTTTTATCAGCATTACAATAATGAATCAGGTATTCATTATTGCTTTCCTATAACACTGATAAGCAAATACTTACTACCTCAGGTTTGCAGAGGTAAATTCCATGTTCAAGGCCTCCCAGGCAATAGGTGATCTGAACCTAGGTTTTGAATTCCAGCAGCCTGACTCCAGGACTGTGCTGTGATATCCCAGGACAGCTCTGGGTCCCCCCGCCCCCGACTAATCTATGTGGTGCCCTCTTGCCAGCGCTTCCCACTGGGTCAGCTCCTGCCTCTTCATCCTCCTCATGGGCTACATCCTTCACTTACTTGCACCCTGGAGAGCAAAGTCACTGTTGCTGTCCAAAATCAACTCCTCACCTTCATTTAGAAATTACCATCTTTGGCTTCTCAGACACTCAGTTTTTATGTAATGCCATAGAGGATATACTGTGTACCGGGCAAGATTTTTAAAAGCATTATACTGAGATATTTACTATCCCTAATGACCCCATCCTTTACTACTAGCTATGTGAGCTTTGAGATTATCAATTTCTCTCTGCCTCAATTTTACAGAAATCAATAATCTTTCCAAGGCTCTCATAGCTAGTAGTAGAGGATGGGAACATGAGAATGTTGTTGTCTTGACAAAAACACAAACCCTCAATGCTCTTTCACTGCCCTCTGTCTGGCTTATGCAGAGACTCACTCTCTGTAAAAAAAATATTTGAAAAGGAGCCTCAACAAGACGTGGGACTCTGGTAGATCTGGGGAGACCATCAAAAACCTTGGCTATGGGATGCCAGGCATGGTGGTGCACGCCTGTAATCCCAGCACGTGGGAGGCTGAGGCAGGTGGATTGCCCTGAGTTCACAGGTTCAATACCAACCTGAGCAAGAGCAAGATCCTGTCTCTAAAAATAGCCAGACATAGTCGCAGACGCCTGTAGTCCCAGCTACTTGGGAGGCTGAGGCAAGACAACCACTTGAGCCCAAGAGTTGGAGGTTGCTGTGAGGCGTGATGCCATGGCACGCTTTGGAGGGTGACAAAGTGAGACTCTGTCTCAAAACAAACAACAAAAAATAAAAACCCTGGCTATGGGATGTTTTCTCTTTTACCCTGTAAATAAGACACATCTTTTTCTGCAGGTTATAAAAGGAATATCCTGGACCTCTATGTTTATCTAGTTACTCTAAAAATCTTTCTGGTTGTGTTTTAAGAGACAGCTTCATTGTTCATCTCCTTTTCCTTTTTTCACAATCACTCCTCTATCCAGCCTGCTCCTACTTTCACCAATTCACAAAGTTTATCCTGATCAAAGTCAATCAATGCTCACTCTCGCTTTGTCTCTTTCTCTGGGAAGCTTCCATAACTAACTACCCTTCATATAAACTCAATCCCCAACACTATCTATCCCCATTTCCTGCATAAAGCAAGTAGGCAAAATCATTTATTATTTATACTAGATAATATCTAGTATAAATAATAAATGATTTTGCCTACTTGCTTTATTTATTACCTGTCCCCCCACAGATAATAAATGAAGCTTCAATAAGCAGAAATTTGTATTATTTTGTGCTTGACACTGAGCACACAGACCTGTGTCCAGCACATGGTAGGTATTCGATAATATTTCTGAAATTAATGAGAGAACAAATTCTTCTGGAATGCCAAACCCTTTTCTGACAACTCCTCATTTCCTTCATGTCACATTCTGCCTCTGTCCCCCAATTTTAGTATTCTTGAGGTTCTCCTTCTATTCATTTTAAGATCCCCGTGGTAAGGCTCTTTAGGGTTTTTGTTAGAATCATGAGATAACGTTTCTTTAGGAAACATGCAAAACATAGGAAATGGATGTGTACCTTCTGCAAGCAGAAAGCCAATAGGCATGTGCTTTGGGTAACCACTGCAGATGACTGCAGGCTCTTGCAGTCTGCTGAGTGGTGTTTCTGGGTTTGCAGGGTACCATGGCATCTGAGTCCATCATGACAGCCCCCATTTGTCTAGTGGAAACCTCGAAAGAGCGGATGATAGTGAATCCAAGAGCATTACAGATTCTGAACAACATTTCTCAGCCCGTGGTGGTGGTGGCCATCGTGGGGCTCTATCGTACAGGAAAATCCTATCTCATGAATCGTCTTGCAGGACAAAAGCAGGGTGAGTCGGGTCCTGGGGCAGGAACTATTTCCTTGGCACCAGGGATAACACAAGCAGATCACACCTCCTCTCAGGTCATCTTAAAGAAGAGCGTGACTCTTCCCTATGAAGGAAACTTCTAATTATCCCCACCAAATTTACAGTCGTAACTCCAAGATGTTCACAAAATCTCACTCTTGTTCAGTAGTGAATAATTCTAACAATCCTATCAAAGCATCTGCTCTTCTGGTCTTCTCCATCCCATCCTCTCTCACCTGCTCAGGAGCTCAGCTGCTGCAGGGATTCCTTTTCTTTATCTTACACCACTTTTGTTCAAGGTACATGGTCATTGAAAATAGCACACAAATGTAATTTAATACATCCTGTTTTTAAAAATGGATGAGCAGAGAGCAGATAGTAGGATCCTTGTATATTTTGTGTGTTAATTGAGCTACTGTCCAATTTTTTTTTTGCTCCATATCATACCAACCCCAAAGGCCAAAAATCAAACCCTCTCACATCTTCACTAGAGTCCCCCGTTGTCTTGGTAGTCAGGGCACTTCATCCACTCTCACTTCTTAAAAATTGTGCTTCCCTGGGGCGGCGCCTGTGGCTCAAAGGAGTAGGGCGTCAGCCCCATATGCCGGAGGTGGAGGGTTCAAACCTAGCCCCGACCAAAAAAAAAAAAAAAAATTGTTCTTCCTTTAAAATTTACATAAGGGGAATTATATTTCATGTGTTCTTGGGTTTTCTGCTTCTTTTGATCAATAAGAAGTTTGTAAGGTTCCTCTATTTGTCATATACGTCTGAAAGCTATTTATTTTTGCTACTGGATAGTACGTCACTGTTTGAGTATCCGTTTGCCATTTATGTACATTGGTATTATTTCCTATTTTGGTCATTAATGAATAAGGCAGTCGTGAATATTCTTGGATTTCTCTCCTGATGCACGTGCATAAGAATTCCCTTGTGTACTATGCTCAGAAGTGAAATTCCTGGATCAGTGAGTGTCTTCAACCCTTATAGATAGCATTAAAAAGCTTTTTGACTTTATGTGCAATTTACACACTTACAAGCAGTAATTGAGAATTCTACACATCCTACAGAAATTTAGTAACATTTTAGTAACTCTTGCGGATCTGTAGACTATATAGTTCCATGTTATTTATTCCACTATAAATAAGTCTGGGAACCTTTTCACATATTTATTCTCCATTTGTATTTCAATTTTGTGACATATTTTTTTTTTCCTACCAGATTGTCTCTTTGGGTTCTCATTAACTTTTAAAGACAATCTGCCTGTGGTTCTGTTAGGTGATCCTGTCTTTAAAAACCACGTAGCTATTTTTTCCCTCTAATGTCTCACTTCCTCTCTTACTCAGCAGCTTAGCAGCAACCTCAGTCTACTAAACAAGGTTAAGAACGACAAAAAATTTGAGGAATTCCTAAGTGTATGTATATATATGTGTAAAGATTGTACTGATTGTTCTTGCTGAAATTGAAGCAACTCTTCCTGCACCTGGCACTTACTTTTCTACAAGTTTAACCACTGTAACCCCTGTGTGCCCTGGTCTGCCTGCTGGCATTGTTTGCTGTTTCTTCCCTTCCATTGCAGGGTTCTCTCTGGGCTCCACGGTGAGGTCTGAAACCAAAGGCATCTGGATGTGGTGTGTCCCCCACCCCTCCAAGCCAAACCACACCCTGGTCCTTCTGGACACTGAGGGCCTGGGCGATGTGGAAAAGGTAAGGCAGAGAATCTTCTGTGCTCATGATGGTTCTCCTTTTTTTTCTTAGAGTTTTAAACCTGCTTTTTAAACATCGAAGATCGGCTTGGCACCTGTAGCTCAAGTGGCTAGGACACCAGCCACATACACCAGAGCTGGCAGGTTTGAATCCAGCCCAGACCTACCAAACACCAATGACAACTACAACCAAAAAATAGCCAGGCGTTGTGGCGGGCACCTGTAGTCCCAGCTACTTGGGAGGCTGAGGCAAGAGAATCGCTTAAAGCCCAAGAGTTTGAGCTTGCTGTGAGCTGTGACACCATGGCACTCTACCCAGGGTGATAGCTTCAGACTCTGTCTCAAAAAAAAAATAATAATAATAATAAATAAATGAATGAATAAATAAATATTGAAGATCATGTTCTGGTTTCAAAATCCTAGTTGTGTGTGTGTGTGTGTGTGTGTGTGTGTGTGTTTAATTTAATTTAATAGATATAGGGGTTAATTTGTTTTTACTACATGTCCAAATTATACAGTGGAAAAGTCAGTGGAGATTTTTGTACCTGTCACCTGAATAGCTCTGTACGTCATACCCAACAGGTGACTGTTTTATCCCTTCCTCCCTCCTACTCTCCCCCCTGTGAGTCACCAGTGTTTATTAAGTCAGTCTGTCATGCATGCCCATTGCTCAGCTCCCTTATGAGTGACAGCATGTGGTATTTGGTTTTTCTGTTCCTGGGTTACTTGTCTCAGGATCATGGCCTCCGGTTCCATCCAAATTGCTGCAAAACATACTGTTTAACTCTTTTTCACGCCTGAGTAGTATTCCATGCTGTGCACACCTGTGTGTATGTGTGTGTGTATTTATAACACTTTTTTTACCCACATGTCAGTTGATGGACACTTTGCTGATTCCATGTACATGCAAAGGTGAATTGTGCGGTGATAAATGAGAGCAAATGTCCTTTTTATAAAATGATTTCTTTCCTTTGGGTAAATCCCCAGTAATGATACATCTACTTTTAGTTTTTTGAAAATGTCCGTGCTCTTTTCCTTAGAGGTTCTACTAATTTATATTTTTCCCAACAGAGGGTGAGAATTCTCTTTTCACTGCATTCACACTAACATCTGTTGTTTGTCAACTTTGTAATAATGGCCATTCTGAAAGGAGTGAGGCAGTATCTCTTTGGGTTTTGATTTGCATTTCCCTGATGACTAGTAATGTTCAGCATTTTTTCATATGCTTTTCAGCCATCTGTTTATCTTCTTTTTTTTTTGCCAGGGCCGGGTTTGAACCCGCCACCTCCGGCATATGGGGCTGGAGCCCTACTCCTTTGAGCCACAGGCACCGCCCCTGTTTATCTTCTTTTGAAAAAATGTCTCTTCCTGTCTTTTGTCTACTTTTTAATAGGATTATTTGTTTTTTCTTGCTGATTTGTTTGAGTTCTTTATAGTTTCTGGATATTAGTCCTTTGTGAGATGTATAGCTTTCAAGTATTTTCTCCCATCTCATAGGACAGTGTTTTTCAACCTTTTTTACCTCCTAGCACACTTAAACCTATAGTGAATCTGCCATGAACATAGAGCAAAGAAACATACACTTACTGTGCTTTGAACTCCTTTTGTAAATAATTTAATTAATGATCTTTAAAATTTTTATGGTGTACCTAAGACCCTCTTACAGCACACCAGCGTGCCACAGCACACCAGTTGAAAATCACTGCTGCGGGATGTCTGTTAACTCTGTTCAATATTTTGTTTGCTGTGCAGAGCTTTTAAGTTTAATTAAGCCCCATTTATTTTTGTTTTTGTTTCATTGGTTTCTAAAGTCTTAGCCATAAATTCTTTACCTGGGCCAATGTCAACGATAGTTGCTTCAGGTTTCCTTCTCATATTTTAATGGTTGCTTGTCTTACATTTAAGTCTTTAATTCATCTTGAGTTATTTTTGGTATATGGTGAGAGACAGGGACCCAGTTTCCTTCTTCTGCATGAGGCTCTCCAGCTCTCCCCATTACTCAGCTATAGTGCAGCTGGAGAGTGAATGAACCACCATATGAATGAATGAAGAGTAGTCTCCTAAATCCTTTTCTCAAATGTGCACTGTAGGGTGACACTAAGAACGACTCGTGGATCTTTGCCCTGGCTGTGCTTCTGAGCAGCACCTTTGTCTACAACAGCATGCACACCATCAATCACCAGGCCCTGGAGCAGCTACAGTATCCTTCCAGGATGTTCATCGAGTTTATCAGAATGGAACTGACACTGGGTGTTCTTGGCTGAGACTCGGTTGTCCTCGTTGAGGAAGAATGGACACAGGGCAAAGGCGATGTTTGTCAACTTTGCGTGTCGGTACAGTGTGGAGATTGTTGTGTAGGTGCTTCTCTTTCCTTAGCTAAGACTTCAGCTACGTTACTGAACTAACAGAGCTAATCAAGGCAAAATCCTCCCCAGGAACCGATGAAGCGGAGAGTGCCACTGAGTTTGTAAGTTTTTTCCCAGACTTTATTTGGACTGTTCGGGATTTCGCTTTGGAGCTGAAGTTAAATGACCGAGTCATCACAGAAGATGAGTACCTGGAGAATGCCTTGAAGCTGATTCCAGGTATCGGATCATAGACTGGGGAGGGGAAGTTTCAGTAGCGGGCTGGGATCAAATAAGTTCAATCATTCAGCAGCTTACATCAATGTTTGCAGGAGACTGGTGTGAGGCCCATGGAAGTGGTGATTGGTGATGCACAGGTGGCTGGAGTTTTAGTGGTCATTACTAGGTGAAAATTTCCAGAAGCTGGCATTTAAATTCACAGAGGAAATTTGCACTTAATTTGATTTCAAATGATTTTAGACCAGTCAGCGTCATGAAAGAAACACTTTAGTGTTGCCATCAATGCTATCATGTCCTAAGACTCATGTGTTTGTGTTACTCATTACGTCTAAGTGTTCCTGTTACTCAATGTGGAAAAAAAACACTTCATCTGATTGCATGTTGGTAAACACAGAATCTTAAAAATCAAATGACAAAATTTTGAAAATACATTTCTTTGTTCTTTGGGAAAGGATAAATTCTCAGGGAAAAGGATATTTATATGCTAAATGATTCTGAAATAAAAACAACACTGATATGTTTCAGCAAGACTGTCAAATTCTTCATTTTACATTTCCATACCATCACCTTCTTTCTACAGCCTTATATAATCTGTTGTCAATCTATCATTAAGTTATTGCACAGATTATATTTAGTGGAGTAGCTAACTAATGACAGTTGGAATAAATGTCAATTTTTTTGTTCATTCATTTATTCATCCTTTCAACAAGCCTTTATTTTGAAAATATGATATAGAATACAGAATCCCTCTGAACGACAATGTCAAATCCAATATATTGTGACATAGAAAAGTGAGAAAAGTGAAGAGTTCTCCAAATTCCATTTAGATGAACTTTACTCTGGACTTTACTGCTAAAGGATTCTCTAAACATATTTATGGTGTTCATAATTTTTGGCTCTGATTTTCATCCATTTTTCTTACTGATATGGGTATCTTCTGTCCTCCTCATGAGATCATTTCCAACATCATCTTATCCTTTTATAGCATTAGTTTGCGTTAAGGCCCAGATTCCATTTCTAACATGGGACTGTCATATCAGAAAGGTATTTATGACAAATTGTGTGAGTAATCAATCACTCAAAAACATTTAATGGTCTATCTCCCGGCCACCATACAAAGACCGAGGAAACCAACCATAAACTTTTTACTGTGACAAGTGTACCTCTCTTTCCTCTCCAGAAGTACATTTTTGCTTCTCACCCTGTACAAGGATGAGTTTTCCATGGCTTGGGAGGGTTAGAATCAAGCTGCTTTGTATGATTGGATAAAAGAAGATTTACATGGCAGGGAGCTGCACTGAGGCAGTGATCCTTGGAACAGTCCTCAGCACTGGCCCTTGCCTACCATTTGTCTCTTGACTAAGCACTCTTTTTACAATTCCACAGGCAACGACCCCAAAATTCGCAATTCCAACATGGCTAGAGAGTGTATCAGGCATTTCTTTCCCAAACGGAAGTGCCTTGTTTTTGACCGACCTACAAGTAACATAAAAGATTTACTTCATCTGGAAGAAGTGCCAGTATATCAACTAGAAAGGAATTTCCGGGTGCAATCTGGAAATTTCTGTTCTTACATCTTCACCCATGCCAAGACCAAAACTCTGACAGAGGGTATCACTGTCACTGGGAACCGTGAGTCTCTTTCTACCCAGAGCTGAACTCTGGTCCAGTGTGTGAGATGAAGGTGGGATGTTTCTGGGAGTTGGTCAATGATTTTGTTTCCTTCTGAATAAGGACCTGGAGAAGCAGATCTTCACGCCACACATGCAAATGCATATTTCTGTTCTTTTTTTGATCACTTTATTGTGTGAAGAAAGTTTAATTACATTTTATTATTATTGTTTAAAAATTTCAGATTAATATCAGAGTACAGACATTTAGGTTACATTGTTTGCATTTGTTAAAGTCCAAGTTGTAGTTGAGCCCTTCACCCAGTAGGTGGGCCTTATAACCCTACATTGTACCCATTAGACGGTGGTTTACCAAACTGCCTCTCTTCTTCCTTCTCCCCCTACTTGAATTTAATTGTGTTTTTCTCTTCTGAGAGTGTATAGTTGTTTCTCTGTTGGTTTTGTATTAGTATTCAGTGCTTTGGATTCATCCTTTTCCATTCTTGTGATACTTTACTGAGGAGGATGTTTTCCAGATCAAAAAAACTCTCCATCTTTCTTTATGACTGAATATCTCTGGTGCACATATACCATAGTTTATTAATCCATTCATGAGATGATGGGCACTGGGGTTGTTGCCACATCTTGGCGGTTGTAAATTGAGGTGCAATAAACATTCTAGTGCAAATGCGCTTATGTCAAAATGACTTTTTTTCTTCTGGGTAGATACCCTGTAATGGGATTGCAGGGTCAAATGGAAGGTCTACTTCTAGCTCTTTGAGGGCTTTCCATGCATTTTTCCAAAAAGGCAGTATTAGTTTCCAATTCCCCCAACCATGTATAAGTCTTCCCATCTCTCCACAACCAGGCCAGCTTCTGCAGCTTTGGGACTTTGTGATGTGGGCTATTCTCACCTGGGTTAGGTGATATCTCAAGTGGTTTTGGTTTGCATTTCTCTGATGATTAGGGATAATGGGCATTTTTTCATGTGTCTGTTGGCCATTCATCTGTCTTCTTGGGAGAAGGTTTTGTTCATGTCTCTTGCCCAATGATAAATGGGATGGATTCTTTGCTGTTTACTTTATTCCTTTGAGTTCTCTGTAGATTCTGGTTATAATCCTTTTGTGAGATTCATAATAGGAAAATATCTTCTCCCATTCTGAAGGTTGTCCATGTGCTTTAATCGTTGTACCCTTAGCTGTGCAGAAGCTTTTTAGCTTGATCATATCCTATTTATTTATTTTTGTTGTTGGTATGATTGCCATTGACCCTTTATGATGAAGGGTCTTCCTCATAAAAATTTTTCCCAGGCCAGTATTCTCAAGAATTTTTCCCACATTTTCTTCTAGAGGTTTTATCACTTCTTCTGTTAGATTTAAATCTTTTATTCACCATGAGTCATTTTTTGTAAGTGGTAAGAGGAACGGGTTCAGTTTTAGTCATTTACGTGTGTCTATTTCTCCTAGCACCATTTATTAAACAGGTATTCTTTTCTAAGTGTATGCTTTTGTTTGGTTTATAAGATCAGGTAGTGATATGAGGCTGATTCTTCTCTAGGTATTCTGTTCTGTTCCATAGATGTGTGTCTGTATTTTTGTGCTATGCTGTTTTGATCACTATAGAACTAAAATCTGGCAAAGTGATGCCTCTAGATTTGCTTTTATTTCTAAGAAGCAAATCATATTTCTTATTAAATTTCCTTTTATGGATATTTATTAAGGCCTAAAATAGTTCAAGAAATTAATATGTGAGTGTTGTAAGCACAGGAGATAAGTCTGCTTGCTGAGGAGAAGTTCTCCAGGATGAATGTTTCTCAGTAAAGATATACAAGAGATTTTACAAATTTACATGAGTCAGAAAATGAATAGCAGGCCATGAGTTGCATAAAGGTGCAATGAGATTTTCAGAAACAAACTTAAATATCACAGGACTGGTTTCATGACATGAGACCTGTCCATTCACCCAGACCCCATGCTGAGATGACCCAAGTTTGTTTGAATACTCTATGTTGCTGTCTTCAAAGTCCTTATGATATCTTTTACAAGGGGACTTGAATTTTCCTTCAGAATTAAGACTCATAAATTATGTAATATACTTTCCTTATCTAATAAATTCATTTATATTTTATTTAACTGAGAATATATTTTCTCCAGGAAACTTAAACATGTACAGTAGAACCTCCATAGTTGACCACGTCCCTACATTGACCACCTCCTTAAGTTGACCTAATTTTCATAGACCGGACATGCACCACAAATACATATCAGTACAGTAGGCCTCATTTTTTATGTTGACCAGTTTGTAACAGTCCTTGGGGTCATCAACTTACAGAGGTTCTCCTGTATTTTGCAGTGAGTAGTTTAATTTTCCAATGGGGTAAATTCAAGAGCTATAAAAGAAAGAGCAAATAGGAAAAGCAGTTGTGTTATTATAAACAGCTGGATTCATAAAGCAAGATGAAAAAGGAAGAGCAGGGGAAGGAGGAGGAAAAAATGTAAATAAAGTTTTTGTAGTTTTTAGAATGTTGATTTTTAAAATTTGAAAAAAAGTAAGTAGAACTCTCTATTTCCTAAATATATGCCATTCAGGGCTGGGGACTCTGGTGGTGACCTACGTGGATGCCATCAACAGTGGAGCAGTGCCTTCCCTGGAGAATGCAGTGACAACGCTGGCCCAGCGTGAGAACGCAGCAGCTGTGCAGAGGGCAGCTGACCACTATAGCCAGCAGATGGCACAGCGAGTGCGGCTCCCCACGGACACGCTCCAGGAGCTGCTGGACGTGCACGCGGCATGCGAGAGCGAGGCCATTGCCATCTTTATGGAGTGCTCCTTCAAGGATGACACGTGGGAGTTCCACAAACAGCTCGTGGTACTTTTAGTATTTATCCTTCCTGATTATGACCCTTCTAAATGATGACTGAACTTGACGTCTGTGACTCCATCATTCATCTTCTTACCATAGTAGAAGGAACCTGGGTTCCTGCAAATGAAGGGCTCTGTGAGCTACAAATCACACTTTTTCTAAAAGATGGTCACTATTTTTATTTCTTCAAAACAAATTACCATAAGTTTAGCAAATTATTTACTTATTTATTAAAGATGGAGTCTCACTCTATTGCTCAGGCTAGAGTGCCCTGGTGTCGGCCTAAGCTCACACAGAAACTTCAAATTCTTTGGGCTCAAAAGATCCTCTTGCCTCAGTGGCCTGAGTAGCTGGGAGGAACTACAGGCGTGAGCCACCAGGGTAGGCCAAGTTTAGCAACTTAAAACAACACACATTATTAGCTCACAGTTTTATAGTCAGAAGTCCTGATCAGGGCGTCCGGGCTCAAGCTGAAAACAGCATGTCAGTGGGCTCAGATTTATGTGGTGGGGCTGGAGAAACTCTCTCCGTATTCCAGCCAGCAATGATGCACCCAACTGTTGTGTTTCTAATCTCTCTGATTCCCTCTTCTGACACCAACTAGAGAAAACTGCTTTTATTTTTTTTTTTTCATATTTATTTTTTTTTTATTTTTTTTAAATACATGTATTTTATTATTCTTCATTACATTATTTCCCCCCTCCCACCCATCCGTGATAAGGCAGAATTGATTTACAGAAAAGAATACAGAAAACACCAAAGCTCCTGGTAGTGGGAGAGATTTCAAGTAGGGAG
>CAUYRH010095482.1:0-11601 GCA_963574655.1 Perodicticus potto | reverse complement strand
TCCCTCCCTCCCGCCCTCCCTCCTTCCTTCTTTCCTTCCTTCCCTCTCCCTCCATCCACTTTTCTTCATCTCCCCCTCCTCCTGGTTTCCTCCTTCCCTTTCTTCCTTTACTCCTTCTTTAGTTCACATGCTTCAGCCACCCTGTCAGGAACAAAGTCTAGCATAAAGAATAATTCTCATAGTAATTTTGTGAGGTATGGAGTATTACTATCTTCACTTCGCAAGTAAAGATATTGCAAAACAGGCTATATTCTTTGATAAAAGTCTTATGGGTGGTATCGAAACATAAAGACTGAATACAGAGGTTTCGTTGATAAATAAATGATACCTCTAAATGATACCTTCTTGCAAAGGAAAAATGGGAACATCATAAAATTTTCTTTAGCAGTTCCATAATTCGATGATGTTTCTAACATTAAATGGACTAAAATTAAATGGAGAAACGTGTGTTTTTATTTTCTGAGCAACAGGAACAAGTATTCAGCCGGCATAATAAGGAGTCCACTTTGATGTGTTCTACAGTGAGATAATCTGAGATGCAGCTGAGGATTGCTCCAGCTTCCTTGGGCAAATCACACCTCTTCCATCACATGCCATCTGGTGACCATCTTGCCCATCTTTACCCATGCATTTTATTTTTGTTTGAGCCCATATTCACTCAAATATGAAAGTTCTGATTCTATAGGAATACCAAGTATACAAAGCATTTGAAACTGTTGATGGACAACTAAAAACCACAGAGGAAAACATGAAGAATTTCATTCATTGTACACCCTTCACCACAAATTCCTATTGTCCTGTCAGCACTTCCTTCCTGTATGCCCGTTTCTCTCTGTTCTCTCCTCCATCTACAATTTCTCTTCTCTCTTTTGTGCATAGGATTTTCCTACTTTCTCACTTTCCTTTTAATTTTTGTATCAGATAGTTCTCAGCTCCTGAGTTCAGAGATTCCATAGCATGTATATTTGTATGTTTTTCTATACAATTTTATTGTGTAGAAATAAAATTAAAATATTGTATATTGTATATACGAGATATTTTGCATGGAAAATACATTTCAGGATCCTTGTGCTTGGACATAAAAATTAACTCATATAATAAAATTTTTCATTTGTTTCAATAAAAAATACATTTTTTATCCTTTTGTAAAAGAGCTGTTTATCCTTCTGCACAGAAAATAAAATATCTATATTTTATTGTAAAGGGTTATATGTATGAAGAAATGAACAGCTTACTATTTAGTATGTAGTTGAGCCTTGAACAGTGCAGGGTAATGGGTGCACATCTGTCAGGCAGTCAAAGCACCACGTATAATTTTTTACTCTTTCAAAACTTAACAATGAATAGCCTAATAGTGACTGAATTCTCACCGACAAGAATGTATATTCTCCTTATGTTATAAGATTTATATATTGTATTCTTACAATAATGTAAACTAGAGAAAAGAAAATGTTATTAAGAAAATCATAAACAAGAGAGAAACTACGTCTACTAACCCTAAGTGGAAATGCACCATCATAAGTTCACCATCGTCCTCATCTCCAGGTTGAGTGGGCCGAGGAGAGGAAGGGGCAGGAGGGGTTGGTCTTTCTGTTTCAGGGGTGGCAGAGGCAGAAGTGGCACAGGAAATGGAAGGGAATCAGGAGAGGTTATTGAAAAAAAGTCCATGTATAAGTAGAACTGTGAAATTCAAACCACATTCTTCAAGAGTCGACTGTATATGGATCTGTATGGGGGTGGGATGAAGGGCAATGAGCTTACAGGATGATTGTCCATACACCACAAGATAATAGGAAACACTAATAAAGATAGATAGATGGTGATTTAACTCTAATAGGAAGTGTACAATTACTTCAGTCCACATCCTCTAAAAAACATGGTCTGAGACAATGATTTGAAATGTTGATAATTAGGAAAATGAAAACCAAGATATGTAAAAGTGAAAAAAATAAAGACACAAGGCAGGAAAAATGCAAAGCAATGCAAAGTAAAGCATCACTGGGCACTGCGTGTAATAAACATAAAGGGTCACTCATGAAATTTCTTCGGACTAGTTGAAATAGAAATTTATGCCTTGCAGTTCTGCCTGGGAGAATAAAAGATGGAAAAGCTTGTCTGCCTGGGCCTTTCCCATATCTCGATTCACACTGGTCTACATTTACTCCAGATGGCCTTCCTGTCTCCACATGTCTGGTTTGTGCCACCAGGCTGCCCTTTTGATTGCTCGTGACAGATTCTTAACCTTGGTGGAATCAGGGGAGTGATAGTCCATGCCCTGCTGTGTGATATTTCATTCAAGTTAGAAAATCTCCAGGTTATGAGGTTTGGGACTGTGACATTTGTCTAACTGTAGAGACAGGCCAGTTCTCTAAGTGATGGCTACAACCGGGAGAGGGCATGGTTTTCCAAGTGGCTGGCAACACACTCAGAATCTTAAGGTTGTATCATTTTCTTATGCATAAACAGACACAATTTATGCATGAAAATTTCACAACTATATTTTAACTGTCAATATACAGAGTTAACCTCTCTCAGCTTTCTCTGAGAGAGAGAGAGAGAGAGAGAGAGAGAGAGAGAGAACAGCAATAAGAAATAATCTCTTGCTTTTCAATGACAACAGCTTCCAACAATCACCTTGGAAATAGAAGCAAATCAAAAAATTTTTGAGAACTATTTGTTCATTGAGTGAGATTGTTCAGCCTGTTCCTAACATTCTTGGACCTTTCTCATTGATGCAAGTTGTGTTTCCTGCTTTGGTGACATCTAAAAATGTTCTCACAAATTTCTGAAGGTAGGCTATGCTACTTGTTTGTGATCCATTATTAATAATCCAAGTCAAACTATCTTTTAGTCAGGTAACACTTCTGATTGAGTCTTGAAATTGCTTACAATTTCACCACCAATATACAGAGTGCCATAAAATGTGTACACATTTTAAGAAAGGGAAAAATCAGTATTAAATTTGTAATACTCAAGTCACATTTGACTTCTGCAATTATAAGAGGGGCTCAACATGATTTGTGTCTTGTTTGTTTGTTTATTTTGAGACAGAGTCTCACTTTTTGTCCTTGGTAAAGTGCCATGGCATCACAGCTCACAGTAATCTCAAACTCTTTGGGCTCAAATGATTCTCTTGCCTCAGCCTCCCAAGTAGCTGGGACTACCTGTGCCCCCACAATGCCCAGCTATTTTTTTAGAGACGGGGTCTCCACTTGCTCAGGCTGGTCTTGAACTCATGAGCTCAAGCAATCCACCAGTCTTGGCCTCCCAGAATGCTGGGATTACAGGTGTGAACTACCACGCCAGCCTCAGATTTTGCTATTGTTATATATTGAGTATTACAATTTGAATTTTTTTTTCCTTTCTTAAAATGTGTATACAATTAGTTATACGACCTTTTCCAGATACAGTCTTGCAATTTAATTCTATATATGGGTAACTTGAGAACCAACAGCTCTTTTTTAACCTTTAACTAATCCTTAAAATGTTAATTCATGTCAGGATTCTATCTTTAGCTTTGCTTTCGTTCTCTGTACCATATTGATGTCATTTATTCTCCTGCTTTCACCTTCCATTCACATACTAAGGACTCCTAGAAATAAATTTCCAGCTGAGAATTCTACACTGAGCTGACAAAATGAATGCTTAATATGGTCTGGACACCTGTATTTGGCTATATCAACAACACCTGAAGCTCATTATCTCTAAAGGTGAATTCATATTTCTTGCTCTGAAACTGGCTTATGTTTCTATACTTTTCATTTCATTTGGCGAAATTACATTCAATCGCTTACCCACATTAGAATAAAAAAAAATTGTACTTGGCATCTTTTGACATTTCTTTCCCCTGCTACTTCTTATCATTCATCAAAGATCTTTGAAATTTTACTTTTTTTACTGGAATAAACAAAAATCACTCACACTAGCTATTAGTCACTATATAAAGGCTTAAGCATTATAAAATTGATAACTGTTAATTTATAACTGAATATTCATGGCATAAACAGTATCATGTTGCTGTTCACTGATTTAACATTATATCTCAAGAATTTCCAACTTTGTCCAGGTTTGTTTTGCTGGTCTTTAGAAGCATGGTCGTTAAAAAGTAACATTTTACAACCATGGTGAAGAAATATGCTGTAAAATCAACATGAGAAACATTATTAGTTCCTTTGTTTTTCAGGTGTCTGTATGTGGATTTATGAGCCAGGTTCAGAATGGACGGCTTTAATCTTCAGGATTATTACTATCTATGTTTTGTTTATTTCAGTTTGAATGTATTTTCCTGAACAATGAGGAAACACGTATTTTAATTTATTAACTCAGGCTATTCTTCTTGAACAGCTAGTCTCTAATACAATTTGTTTGATTTTATGCCATTCATTAAATGAGGCTCTCAATTTCTCCTTGAATGTCCCCATGCTGGACGGAATACAAACCTATCGATTGTTAGACAAAAAGATGAACTAGATGATTTTATACAGTTGGCTTATTCCTGCTCCCTGGATCCAAATTCTCATGCTATTATGAAAGCATGAGTTTCTTTTATTAATGCCTGGTATGCTCTCTGCCTTTTAGTGAATTAGCAACCTTTACAGCAGTTTGTGAAACCTTCAATATTGCGTTCCACGAAACAATTATCTTTCAAATATAGAAAAAGACATTGTTTGGCTATGTCAATTCAGTTCCCAGGATTTTTAGAATTTCAGAGGTTGCAGAGAAATTCAGATAGCCTGTCTAAATGCCCTATTATTGACACTCATTATTATCAGAATAATTCAGGGGGGCACATTCTTGGATAAAAGGTGAGAATCATCATTCTAATTTAAATCATAATATTTAACATTTATGAAAAGCTGTTCCATCACCAAAATGCTTTATTAGTACTGGAGTAACATAGGATCCAGTCATAAAAAGAGCCATTATTGTATATGCAAGAATGTTTCCAAATCCCAGAACTAATTATTCAGTTTATCAGTATACTTTTAGACCACTTTTAAATAAGAAAAAATACAGCATTAAAATTATAATAATATTAATTTATACTACTATTATCTGTGGATTGTTTACTTTTTGAACATACTTATTTGGTTTTCAATTTCCACATTCCTGAGGTTTGCCATTTATATCTAGGAAAATATATTAATAACATATCAATATAATTACATTACTACAATAAAAAAATAATTCAACTAGATAAAATTTTAGTTCATTAGAAGAAAAATAGGAGAAAATTTTAGGAGTGAAACTTGACTCGCACTTCTTCAACACTTCATTCACAAATTTTTTTCTGTTTACATAGGTTGTCCCCCCAAATTGGTTTATTTCTAATAGAATGAATGGCTACACATTTCTTTTGTCAGATCTCAGCTTCCCTAGAAGACATGAATGCGAGTTCTGTCTTATTAGAGCATCTTCAAGCTGCCTCAGCATGTTCTGATATTCAGTAGAAGCATTTGGTATTCTCAAGGAGATTGAAAGAATTATTGAGTCCATTTGACAATTGGAAGAAGGTTGCCAATCCCTTTCTATAAGAATATTTCAACATTCTATTATGAAAATATGGGCTAAATGATTTAACCCACCATTGTGTAGAAGGGAATTATGATGGTGCCCAGCTTGCCATAGATCTGGTAAAATTTTTTATCTCTCAATTTTTAATAGGAGGCTCCACCAGAGTCCACAGGTATCTTAGATATCCATAAATTAAACTTTGATCTCTTAAGCAAAGTAAAAGAGTTCATAACTTCTTGAACCTGATTATTAGTTTGTGTCTTACATTGCTTTGATATATTGTAAATATTTGTCAACTAACTTGATTTTTAACATGGAATAACTTTGATTACATCACGAAACCTGAACAGTTTATAAAGACACAGCTACCTCTTTAGTATAAAGCAATTTTAACACATCAGTGTTAAATTTCACATCCAATAATGAACAAAATTACTTACATAAAAACTTTTCTTAAATTTTCTTTATGCAAAAGGCAGACTGCATAGTGATATAAACCTGTTTCTAAAAAAAATTTATTTTGCATATCCTAACATATATTAAGTTTAAGTCATAGTATCAACACCAGCATTAATTTTCTATGATTGTTGAGACTAACAATCATAAGTCATTTTTCTTTTTATTTATTTTTTTCACTTTTAATTATGAATACATACTAGAAGTAAATTTTTTTTGAGACAAAGTCTCACTGTGTTTCCCTAGGCTAGAATGTTGTAGCATCAGCTTGGCTCACTTAGCTCACAGCAACCTCAAATTCCTGAGTTCAAACAATCCTCCTGCCTCATACTCCCAAGTAGCTGCATCTACAGGTGTCCCAACACAATGCCTTGCTAATTTTGATCTTTTTAGTAGAGACAGGGTCTCATTCTTGCTCAGGCTGGCCTGGAACTCCTGAGCTCAAGCGATCCTCTTGCCTCGATCTCCCAGATAAAAACATAACTCTATACGATATATGTAATGTTTTAATAGGTATTACAGACATACAATGTGAATTACAAATCACGGTAATTGGGAAACCTATCAGCTCAGGCATTTATTGTGTTTTTGTGTTAGAAACATGTAAATTTCTTTTAAAGTATGCCCAAAGTTATTGTTGTCACTTTGTTGTGCTATCAAATATTGTTCATTCTATCTAAGTGCTTAACTGTATTTTTGTTCCTATTAGCCCTTCCCATTTTCTCTCTGCCTCCTCATCACTTTCCTCACGCTTTGGTCATCATTACTCTACTGTCTCCATGAGCCCGTTTTTAACATTTATCACCCCACATATAAGTGAGAACAAGTGATTTGTTTTTATGTGTTAGCTTATTGCACTTACCATTTTAATTTTTTTTCTTTTATTTAAAAAATGTTAAAGGGGTAAAAATATGTTTCTTACTTGGATTAGGTTTTATAATGCTTTTATCATGACTATATGTGTGCCCATCACTGAAATATTGTCAATTATACCTGTTAGGATAATTATTATATGGTTTCTGGACTTTTAAAACAAAATTCATTCTAACAGGATAAAGAGACATCTCATTGCAGTTTTAATTTCCATTTCCCTGATGATTAGTGATATTGTTCCATTTTTTTATATGTTTCTCGGCCATTTGTCTTTCTCCTTTTGAAAAAAAATTCTGTTCATATCTTTCACCCACTTTTAAAATGTTTTTTTTTTCCCTCGCTGATTTGTTCGAGTTCATTGTATAATGTGAGTACTAGCTTTTTATTGGCTATATGGTTTGCAAATATTTTCTCTCATAGTGTAGGTTGTAAATTAGCTCTGTTGATTGTATTCTTAGCAATGCAGAAGATCGCGCCTTATTTATGTATTTATCACTGTAATTGCATTGGCATCTTAGTCACAAATTCTGTGTCAGGGACAATATCTAGAAGAGTTTTTCCTTAGCAACTAAAACAGCATGGCTTTTTAAAATAGCCTTCATATCACTTTACTTGACTTTTAATATGTATGTAAAATTATATGTATATTATGTATGAATATATATAGATATAACATGGATGTATGTGTGTGTGTATGTATATATCATGACTAGACAAGAATTTGCTAAAGTAAAATTGAAAAGGAAAAAAACAGCATGGCATTAGCACTTTTGTAGAGATGTAGGCAAATGGTAAACAGAGCAGAGAATTCAGACATAAAACCATCAACTTACAACCAACTGATCTTCAACAAAGCAGAAAACAATATATACTAGAGTAAAGAAGGTTTATTCAGTAAATGGTGCTGGGAAAATTGGATATAAAACAGGACCCTATCTCTCACCACTTAAAAAAATTAATTCAAGATGGATAAAACTTAAATACAAGACTTATTTCGCTTAATATAATGTTTTCCGTTCCATCTATGTTGTTGTGAAAGTCAGGATTTAATTCTTTTGTGGATAGATAATATGCACCACAATCTTTTATACATTCATTCGATGATAAACACTTGGCTATTAGAAAAGTGCTGCCTTACCCGTGGGAGTGCGGGTATCTTTTTGACATACTGAACCCCCATCCTTTAGATATATACCCAGCAATTTTTGGAGAACCTGCAAACCATTCTCCATAGTGGTTACATGAATTTACATTCCCACCCACAGTATACGTGGAATCCTTTTCTCTACATCCTCACCAGCGTACACCATTGTCTGTCTTTATGATAAAAATCATTTAAACCTGGGTGAGATGATAGTTGTCCTTTGCACTTCTCTGATAACTAAGGACAATGAGCACTTTTCCCATACACCTGTTAGTCATTTGTAAGTCTGCTTTTGAAAAAAACTTATTCAAATCAATTGCCTATTTTTAATCAGATTATTTAATTTTTTTCTATTGAGTTGTTGGAACTCCTTATATATTCTAGTTATTAATCCCTTGTCAGATGAGTAGCTTGAAAGTGTTTTCTCTCATTCTGCAGATTGTCTATTCTCTTTATTAATAGTTTTCTTCACTGTGCAAAAGCTGTGTAGCTTGATGTGATCAAATATTACTTAGGTTGTTTCTGCTTTAGAGTAGCACTCAAGAAATTCTTGGCCTGAGCAATGTCCTGTAGCATTTCTCCAATGTTTCCTTAAAAGTTTCAGGTCTTAGATGTAAGTCTGCAATCCATTTTGAATTATTATTGTACATGGTGAAAGATAAACGTCTAATTTCATTCTTCTGCATATGGATATCCAGTTTTACCAACACCATTTTTTAAGAGATTGTTCTTTTTCTACTGTATGTTGTTGGCACCTTCATCAAAGATAAGTTTAGTAGAGACGTGTGGATTTATTTTGGATTCTCTATTCTGTTTCATTGATGTATGTGTCTGTTTTTATGTTAGTACCATGTTGTTTTGATTACTGCAGTTCTGTAGAATAATTTGAAGTCAGGTAATGTGTTTTTCCAGTTTTGTTCTTTTTGTTCAGAATGACTTTGGTTATTCTGGATTTTTATAGTTCCATAGATATTTGAAGATTATCTTTTCTACTGTGGGTATTGGTATTTTGATGAGAATTTCACTGCATCTGTAGATTACCATTGGCAGTACAGACATTTAGCAATATTTATTCTTCTAATCCATGAGCATGGACTATCCATATTGAATTTGTCTTCCTCAATTGCTTCAAGCATTTTTTAATAATTTCCCACTATAAAGATCATACACTTCTATGATTAGGCTTATTTCCAAAAATTTAATTTTATTTTTAGCAAATGTAAATGTGATTATATAACTTTTCTTATGTTGCATAAGATCTTCCTATATCAAATTTTTTGAAGGTCTTCATCATGAAGAAATGTTGCCTTTTATGGAATGCTCTTTCAGCATCAATTGAAATGCTTAAATGGTTTTTGTCTATCATTCTGATATGATGTATTGAACTGAATAATTTGCATATGTTGAATCATCTTTGCATCCCTGAGAAGAACCATCTTGTTAATGGTAAATAACTTTCATTGTGTTGCTAAACTCAGTTTGCTAGTATTTTCCTAAGGATTTGTGCATATATATTTATCAGAGATATTGGTCTATCATCTTCTTTTGTGTGTGTGTGCGCTTTTTTCTAGTTTTAGGTGATGCAGACCTCATAGAATGAGTTTGGGGAATATTCCCTCTTCCCTGACTTCTTAAACTAAGGTTCATATGAGGGCCCTAATAAGTAGGTTACATCGTTCGTGTTTCTAAGGTAAAGTTCAAGTTGCAGTTGAGCTCTTTATCCTGGGGGGTGTGCTGTATTTCTAAGTGTCTTTCAGGTGAGAGCTTATCCCCCTACTCCTCTCCTTTCCCCAATTTTTTTGAATACTGTTTGTGTTAGTTCTTTTTCAATGCTTGGGAGAATTCTTCAGTGAAGTTATTGCTTCCCATGATTTTTTGAAAGGAGACTTTTTATCACTGCTTTTATCTCTTTCCTTGTATTAGGTTTATTCAGGTATGGAATTTATTCCTGTGTCAATCCTTGTGGTTGTACGTGTCCAGTAATTTATTCCTAACTTCTAGGTTTTATAATTTGTTGGCATATAGTTGCTCATAGACATCTCTAATAATTCTTCGGATTTCTGACATAACAATTTAATATTGTTGCCTTTTTCAACAATGATGTTTATTTGCCTTTTTCTTAGTCTGGCTTTGGCTAAAGGTATGTCAATTTTGCATATCTTTTCAAAAAATATTTTTTCTTTTCATTGATCTTTTCTATTGTGTTTCGTTTTTAATTTTATTTATTTCTGCTCTAATTTTGGATTTATTTTGCTTTTGTTTCTCTGGTTCTTTAAGATGCGTTATTAGGTTGTTTATTTAATGTTTTTTCTACTTTTTTAATGTGGGCATTTATTGTTTTAAGCTTTCCTCTTATTACTGATTTTGCTGTTTCCCATAAGTTTCGGCATGCTGCTTTTTGATTTTCATTTGTTTGCAGAAATTTTTAAACTTCCTTCTTAATATCTTCATCGGCCTCTTGGTAATTTGGAAGCATGTCATAGAATATCATGTGTTTTTCATATTGTCCATTATATTTCTCCTAGAATTCTAGCTTTATTCCACTGTAATTAGAGTAAATACTTTGTATTATTTGTTTATTTTTTCATTTATTAAGAGGCCTTTTGTGACCTAAGATATGGCCCATTCTGGAGATTGATCCATGAGTTGAGAACTGGTAATATGCAATTGTTGGATAAAAGACTTTGTAAATATCTGTTAGGGACATTTGATTTATAGTGTAAATTTAGTCCAATTTTTGTTTGTTGGTTTTCTGTCTCAATGGTCTGTCCAATGCTAAAATTGGAGGTTCTCAATAATTATTATATTGGAATATAGCTCTCTTCATTGCTCCGATAACATTTACTTTATATATCTGGGTGCTCCAGTTTTAGATGCATAAATATTTAGAATTACTATTTTATAGTTTAGACTTAAGGAAAAATTTGGATATTAGCTTCTTTAAAAAAAATTCCTGGGAATTCACAGCCAAAGCTAAAAATGGCTGAAAATATGGCATTTACTTTTCAAATTTTACTAGATAAGAAATATGGGGGAGCTGGATAGTGGACAAGTAGTTGTCTACCCCTGGAATTCCACAGGCAGTGAAGTATAATGACTATCTGATCTTTCCCCCTCGATTCAATTTTATATTTTTATGAACTTGAATAAGTGAGATGATTAAATTGCCATTGGGAAAACAGTTTCATTAAAACTTAAAAAAGCTTAGTCATATCTAAAGAAGAAAGCTTCATCCTTGGTTACGGAAATAGTAAAAATAGAAGAAATTTCTAAGACACCGAATAACAAATTCTATTGGATTCTAAATAATTTAAAAATTTTCAAAAAAAGTTATTAATTCAATTAAATAAGCATGTAAACAAATTTAGCAATGATAATATAATGTAATTTCTAAAAGTTTAATTTTAAAATACCCATTTGGTATTTTTAAATTTTTAAAACAGCTTAAAAATGTCAATGTGATCCAGTGAGAGTCTATCTTGGTTAATGGTGAAAGGTGTGGGTCCAGTTTCAGTCTTCTACAGGTCGCCAGCCAGTTCACCCAGCACCATTTGTTAAATAGGGAATCTTTTCCCCACTGAATGTTTTTAATTGGCTTGTCAAAGATCAAATAG
>CAUYRH010095481.1:0-13332 GCA_963574655.1 Perodicticus potto | reverse complement strand
GGGGACGTGACCCAGGCCCTTAGCTACACAGTTCTACCCCGCACTGCGGGGACGTGACACAGGCCCTTAACTACACAGTTCTACCCCGCACTGCGGGGACGTGACACAGGCCCTTAGCTACACAGTTCTACCCCGCACTGCGGGGACGTGACACAGGCCCTTAGCTACACAGTTCTACCCCGCACTGCGGGGACGTGACCCAGGCCCTTAGCTACACAGTTCTACCCCGCACTGCGGGGACATGACACAGGCCCTTAGCTACACAGTTCTACCCCACACTGCGGGGACGTGACACAGGCCCTTAGCTATCTATTCAACAGTCCCCTGTCCTACCCTGGTGCCTTCTTCAGTGACTTTATTAAAATAATAATTTTTAAAAAGCTAAACTGTGACAATATTAGACACCGAAGCAGGCTACTTCAAGAGTTATTTAAGGGCCAAGGGATATTTTAAAGCCCCCCTTCCTCCATCACTCGATACTTTAATCCATTTGCCAATATTTAAGTGAGTATGAATCTTCGTCCTCACAAAGATGGAAGAAATATAATAATAATCTTTTTTCCTTTGATTAAACTAAATACAACTCTCAGACCCATTCCTGTTAATTTCGCAGGGCATCTGCCCCTCGAAAGCCCCTTCTCAGCATATGAAGTTGAGCAATTAAGTTTGACCTTGGCCATCTGGTGACGGCGGCCATGGTCAAACAGCACTTTTTCAAAGATGCTTAATTGTCAGACTTCGTACAGTCACACCAAGATCCAAGAGGCTAATAAGCGCGTGGAAATTAGGGGAAGGACACTGAATGGTCACTCTCTCCCAGGTGTCCCTGCCTTCCTCCTTAAACATACCCACAGTGCTTTCTTGAATAGGGCTCAGTTCACTTCCGCACCAAGTGTGGGCCACAGTGTCTAAAGTATAACTGCCCCTCACGCCCCACCCCACCCCAGGTTTTGTTGTTTTTGTTTGCTTGTTTTATTGTTGGGGATTCATTTAGGGTACATGGAACCAGATTACGTTGATTGCATTCATTAGATAAGGACCCTTTCATAACTGTGTCCCACCCCAGGTTTCTAAATTGGGCCATGGAATTGGGCACGGGTTTTACTTCTCTCTTTTACCTAGTTCAAATACTTATATAACTCCAACCTTTTATTTTGATCTATGGAAAAAAAAAATTTCTTCCCCTCCGATTGCCCTTAAAAGGGCTTAGCATGAACTTGTCAAAAGTGAGGCTTTAGGAAACAGAAGCCATGGAGAGAAATCTTCTGTTGTTAGCACAATAACAAAAACTTCCTCTAAGGGCGATGCCTGTGGCTCAAAGGGATGGGGCACCGCCCCATATACTAGAGGTGGCAGGTTCAAACCCAGGCCCGGCCAAAATACTGCCCAAAAAAAAAAACCTTTCCTTAAGTCCAAAGAACAACAAAGGGCTTGGTTATACTCTGAAACTGGAGAAGAGAAAATACAAGGAGAAAAAGTAATATTTTCTTAAACTCTTCTGTTTCACTAACATTAGGTCCTAAGTAGAAATATTGAGGCAAGTTTTTCCCCAGGAATATTGTTAGGCAGCTGGTGAGAGTATCAGCCTGGGGAAAAGACTCAGTCTGTTTTGCTAATGAAAGGTATAAGCTACTTCGCTCTCTGGCCTGGACTGTATCTACTTATTCATTCAGCAAATTATATAATGCATTCAACCAATTGCAGGAATTTGAAGGAAGGGGTAAATTTAAGTCCTGAGGCTTGAAAGATACATTTTGACCTTGGGAACACACAATCAGCACATAAGCCAGAGGGTCCACTTGCAAGGACTGACACACTTCTAAGATGCCGTGGGGTGCCCCACCGAGGGAGGAAAGTTAACATGGCCTGGAGGGAAGGGGTCTGAACTGCATCTTGCAGGAGTGGATGATGACCAGGCATATGGGGGAAGGGAAACACTGGGAAGGGTGACAGTGGCAACTGAAATGATAGGATGCTCTGGAGAGGGTGGGAGGTGCCAAGTCTCAATGTGGCTTACCTTCCACGGTGAAGAGCATGTGTTATCTCCTAATAGCAAGGAATCGTCTTGGAAAAGCTTTGGTGGAGGGATGTGTCATAGGCTAAAATTTACATTTTTGTTTTGGCAGCTTAAACAAAGCCAATTTCTTATCTTACAGTTTTTATCTTACAGGTCAGAAATCTGACACAAGTGTCAGCAGGCTAAGAATCAAAGCGCTGGCAGCACCATGTTCCTTCCTAAAGGCTCAAAGGGAGAATGCACGTCTTGCCCTTTCCACCTTCCGGGCTCGCCACATTCCTTAGCCCATGGCCCCGTCCTCCTCTTCAAACCTAGAAAAGGCAAGCTGCATCGCTCTGACATTATTTTATGCCTCCATCCATTTTTTATTTCTTTGACATTTTAAAAAATTGAGTAAAATCCACTTCCCATAAACGTAGCCATTTTAAAGTGTAAAATTCAGCGGCACGCAGAACTTCCACAATGTAGGGTAACCACCACCCGCATCAAGTTCCAAAACATTTTTATCACACCAAGAGAAAGCCAGTACTGGGGAAGTAGTCAGTTCCCCCCTTCTCCCAGATCCTGGCAACCATGAATCTCCTTCTGTCTGTACAGATTTGCCTTTTCTGAATATTTCTTATACCCGGAGTCACACCGTACCTGACCTTTCGTGTCTGGCTTCTTATACTTGGCATAATGCTTTTGAGATTTATCCATGTCCTGACAGGTATCAGCACCTGTTCCTGTCTGTGGTTGAATGACATCCCATCATATGGCTATGCTGCACTGTGTTTGCCCGTTTGAAACCACCCTTACAAATTAACAAGGAGGTGCAAGGTGAGAACTGGAGTTAAGGCCTAGCTGAAAATAAGGCACAGGCTCAGCCAAAAATGATGATAGCAATTAACCACTGACCCTGTCTGATGCTCTAGAGTCACCTAACTGGTGGTTGTGCAAATTCTTAACTTTGTCCTTAGATAATACCACCTTGTGGACACCTAAAGGTAGTTTGTTTTTTGGTTTTATAAGTATTTGATGTATCTGACAATTACCAGTTAGTTCTCATCCACGCTGACTGTAGATTTTGGAAAGTGGTAACAGGTACAAAGTATAGAGTGAATCATCTTCATTATGTACCCGGTATAGGACATGCCATACACCTTTGGCCCACACAGCTTTGTTGAGCCTGGTATCCCTGCGCACATCTGGAGACCCCGTCTCTTTTGTGGCGAATTTCTGGACCTCTTTGAGTCCCCGGGAGACACTCTTCTTGAAGCCCACTCCATGGATGCACCTGTGGATGTTACTGGTGCGTTCTCAGCAGACTGGCCCTTCTTCTTGACACCCTTCTTTGTGGGAGCCATTCTGCCGGGGCCCAAGGTGGAAAGAAAGCGCACAAGGGATTGTAAGAGAAGGCCTGTGTGTCGGCTGACCCCCCGGACCAAGGACCTGACTCAACTGGTCTCCTGACGCCCCCGCCCCACCCGAGAACCTGGCCCTGCCACCAGGCAGCGGCCCACACCGAGGGAAGACGGCTCCGCCCTGAGCCCAGCCATTAGCAGACCCTGCTCGCCTCTCCCTCTGCCCACCAAACTGCCTTTAAAACCCTGTCTTCCAAATTCTTGAGGAGGAGGATTTCAGGGATTCCTCGCATCTCCCCGCTTAGTGCTGCATGGAAGAACTCTCCCTCTGCTGAGACGGTGCTGTCTCTGGGGTACGGGCCTCCTCTTGGGCAGCCCGCTGAGGAGCCCGGCTGGGCAGCGGCACGGTCAGTCCAGCACTTTTCACCCTTGGGCTGATGTGAAGACTGCTACCCAGAGTGTGGGGGTGCCTGTTTTCAGTTTCTTTGCAAGTGTTTGCTTCAGAGCCTATTCAAAGGTCTTTGGTTTTTGGTTTTGGTTTTTTATACACTTATTTTTATTTATTTATTTATTTATTTATTTATTTATTTATTTATTTATTGCAATTTTTGGCCAGGGCTGGGTTTGAACCTGCCACCTCTGGGATATGGGGCCAGCACCTTACCCCGTTGAGCCACAGGCACCACCCAAAGGTTTTTAAACTATATACCTAGGAGTGAAATTGACAGGCCATGTGATAATTCTTTTTAAGAAACCACCGAACTATTTCCCACAGGAGTTTCATTTTATGTACTTACCAGCAAAGTAAGAAGTTCCAGTGTTTCCAATCCTTGACAAAACTTGTTTTCCTTTGTGTGTTTTTATAAGTCCTGTTAGAGCTAGCCTAAGGGGTGTGAGGTGGTAGCTTGTTATAGTTTTGATTTTCATGATTAATGATGTTCAGCATCTTTTTAAGGTTTGCTCTTTAAATATCACAACTGAATTTGGAGGTTGTAAGAAAGATGGATTTAAAGAAAGTAAAAAGAAAGCAGGAAAGCCCGTTTTCCAGATTAAATCTGATGACACCATAAATAAACAGTGGGGGCAAGGGAACAGAAGAGACAAACTGGAGAAATATTTAGAAAGTAAAATTGTAAGAATTTGGGATTAGTTGAACTCGGGGATGTGAAGGAAAGGGAGATGTGAAAACCCTCCCACTATCCTCATCCGTAAAATGAAAGATTTGGTCGAGAAAACCTCCAATGCTTCCCAGACCTGACATTCCTTTCTCAGAGTGACCTCACCTTGCAAATATCAAAGAGGTTTATCAGCTGAAATTTACTCAAGGCTCCTTAAATCGATGTTGCACGCATAGATTACTGCCTCTAAAGACAAACCCCCATTATCACAGGGATAGCCAAGACAGGACAAAATTAAAATCGAAACAGTTCCATGTATAATTTAAAAATTAATTATTAATTAATTAAAAGTAATTATTAATTAAAATATTAATTATTAATTAATTTAAATCCATGTAATCTCCAAATATTAGTCATCCTGGGGTATATAACATTCCACAAGTCAAGTGCAGGGATTTGTCATGCTGAATGAGCCTGTTGCTCTATCAAAATAGGAACAAGGATTCTAAGGAAGATTATTTTTTAAAGTCTGTGCAATACAAATAAGTCAGTGCGCCAATTCCCAACTAAAGGTGTAAAAGTTTTATTTTATAATCGCATAATTCCCTCATAAGAAAGGCCAAGATCACAACATTTTACAATGTGTAATTTCTTTGATTTGGGTTCTAGTTCTCTCCACTCTTGCAGGAAAATGCCAGACAAAATTGGCAGACTTCAAATTTTACCTTAGATCATACCTGATTAGAGACAAAACTGTTTCAGAATGAACACTTCCTCAAAGTTATCAATGTATCAATAGAAACTCATTCATTATACAACTCTTCCCTTAAAAATTTAGGAAGGAATCTAATTTATAGAATAAATTTGAGTAATATGATCCTAAGAAGCACCTACTATTAAAAAATAAAAATGATAATTTTATGATGTGTGCAAATGCTGAGTAAATGCATTTGATAATGCTGTGGCACCACACATTTTGTGTAAGACCCACTCAATCACTATAAAACTATCCTTTTTTAAGATTGATGAACCTTTTGACTATATTATATTAGGTCATTAAAATAGCTAAAGTACAAAGGATTTTGCCCTTCACAATCTTTATTAAAACATCTTTCACTTTCTGGAGTGTTTTTCTCCCCTTCATAATTCCTCATCATTTTTGTTTTCTTAGCTTAGTCATCTTTGTGCAACACATTCTATTCAATCATTAAATTGAATTATCCTTCTACCAAGTAACTTCTATCCTCTCAAACCTATTCCTAATAAAATATAGCATGTACATGTCTCTAGCACTCAACCTGATCATGAGGTCACCTGCGCTGAGGCCTCACGGGGAGGCCACAATAAAGGTTGAACTGTGAGGTTGGCTGCCTGTCTCCTTTATAATAAACTATAAAAGTAAATAGAGTACTTTCTTGAATTATGTGAGCTGCTTTAGCAAATTATTAAACATGAAAGGAGGTGGGAAGCTCCACATTTGTTGTCAGTTGGGCAGAAGTTTGGGGTACTTGGGGATCCCGTTTGCAGCTGGCATCTGATATGGTGGCAGTCTTGTTGGGCTAAATTCTTTAACTTATGGGATCTGACACTAATTCCAAGTAGATAGTATCAGAATAGGATTGAATTGTTGGACATCCAGTTGGTATCAGAGAACTGGAGAATTGATTTGAAAAAATGATACAACTTTGATATTGTGAAAATAAACAGATCACACACCATCCTGTGATTTTCAACCTCTTTGTAACTTTGAATCTAAAGCATGTATCTTGGGGCGGCGCCTGTGGCTTAGTGAGTAGGGCGCCAGCCCCATATACTGAGGGTGGTGGGATCAAACCTGACCCCGCCGAACTGCAACAAAAAAATAGCCAGGCGTTGTGGCGGACCCCTGTAGTCCCAGCTACTCGGGAGGCTGAGGCAAGAGAATTGCCTAAGCCCAGAAGTTGGAGGTTGCTGTGAGCTGTGTGAAGCCACAGCACGCTACCCAAGGCAATAAAGTGAGACTCTGTCTCTACAAATAAATAAATAAATAAATAAATAAAGCATGTATCTTGTAGACAGCAGATAGTTGGGTCTTGTTTTTAGTCAGGCTGACAATTAATACCTTTTGATTGGATTATTCCTTCACACTTAATATTATTATTGATTACAAACTATTTTGCTTTTTTTAAGTTTCTATATGTCTCGTGTCTTTTCTATTCCTGTATTTTTCCTTTCCTAGGCTCTTTTTGTATTAAGTGGATGTTACTAGTGTATTTTAATCCCTTTAATGATGTTTAGAACATATTTTTGAATTATTTTATTATCATTTACTATAAGGATTACAATATATACCTTAATTTACTAGAATCTACTTCAGATTATTGAATTAATTTCTCTAAGATATAGAAACCTTGTTCCAGTATAGCTCCATTTCCACTCCAGCCTCCCAAGTTTAATATTATTGCCAGATATATTAAAGATACATATGTCACAAATCAAGAAATACAGTGCTGGTTCGGCGCCTGTGGCTGAACGGGCTAAGGCGCCAGTCACATACACCTGAGCTGGCGGGTTCGAATCCAGCCCAGCCCGCCAAACAACAATGACGGCTGCAACCAAAAAATAGCTGGGCATTGTGGCGGGCACCTGTAGCCCCAGCTACTTGGGAGGTGGAGGCAGGAGACTCGCTTGAGCCCAGGAATTGGAGGTTGCTGTGAGCTGTGATGCCACAGTACTCTATCCAGGGTGACAGCCTGAGGCTCTGTCTCAAAGAAAAAAAAAAAGAAATACAGTGCTATAGGTAAGGTATTATGTGATCTTATGTCTTTTAAAGAAGCTAAGAAAGAAATGTATTCAAGGAGTTTTTCATATTAACCTTCTTAGTTATGAGTTTGCCTCTCTTCTTTTCTTCCTATGGATTTTGAGTTACAATATGGTATCATGTTCTTATTCCAATATAGTTTTATTCTCTCCCTACTCCCTTGGGTCAAATATATTGTCACATATATTATACCTCTATTATGTTATAGGCATAATATAATTTCATAGACATTGTTCCATGAAATGTTAAAGAGAAGAAATATTGTACTTTTGAAAATAGCTATCTGTATAATTACGAGCACTCCTTGTGTTTTTCACATGGATTGAAATTACTCTCCACTTTAATTTTCTTTCCACCTCAAGAATCCTTTAGTATTTTTGATAAGACAAGTCTGCTATAAATAAATCTTTTGTTTCTCTGGGAACTCTTTCTTATCTTCATTTTCAAAAGATAGTTTTATGAATTTTTTCATACAGCACATTGAATATGTTATCATACTGTGTTCCAGACTCCACAGTTTCTAACAAATACCGCTGTTAATCTTACTGGGAGTCACCTGTATGTGATGAGTCATTATTCTCTTCTACTTTCAAGATTTTCCCTTTCTCTTTGTCTCCCTAGATGTATCTAAATGTGGATCTCTTTGTGTTCATCCTTCTTGTGGTTCACTGGGTTTCCTGAAGGGTGGGTTAATGTTTTTCATCATATTTGTGGATCGTTCAGCCATCATTTCTTTAAATACAGATGTTCCTGAATTTAAAATGGGGTTATGACCTGATAAGCCCATCGTAAGTTGAAAACATCATAAGCCAAAAATACATTTAATATACCTAACCTATCAAACTTCATAGCTTAGCCTACCTTACCTTTAAAATGTTCTGAACACTTACATTAGCCTGCAACTAAGCAAAAAAACTAACACAAAGCCTATTTTATAATAAAATTATTAGAAATATTTTGAATCAAACCCCAAAATTCAAAGTACAATTTTCTTTTGATCAGGGGATAGATTTTTTGCAGTTTTTGGCCGGGGCTGGGTTTGAACCCACCACCTCCAGCACATGGGGCCAGCGCCCTTCTCCACTGAGCCACAGGCACTGCCCTGGATAGGTTTCTTTCCATAATAAAGTAAAAAAAGAAATAAGTGAAACCACATAAGTTTGGGACTATTTTATCTTTTCAGCCTCTTCACTCTCCTCTCCTTTTGATATTTCCATTACATACATTTTGGTGCACTTAATGCCATTCCACATTTTTCTGAGACTCTTCAACTTTATTTATTTATTTTTTGACTGAGATCCACTTTATTTTTTAGTGAGACTCTGTCTCAAAAAATAAAAAATAAATATACATAAAGTATTTATCACAGAGCCTGCCACATAATAAGTGCTCAAAATGTTATAGCATATTTGCTATTCCTATGGCTCTGCCACATCCTACTTGATCAATCTTAGTCAATGTCTGTTTTAGGTGTCTTATCTGTGAAATGGTGATAATGGTGGTTTCTACCTTACATAGCTATTGTGAGTATTAAGAAAGGATTTAATCACACTTGCATATGAAAAATGAAACACACTGGTGGCGCCTGTGGCTCAAAGGAGGTGGTGGGTTCAAACCCAGCCCAGCCAAAAACTACAAAAAAAAGCAAAAAAAGAAGAAAAATGAAACACAGCTATAGCCTAGGATGAAGGAGGGAAGGAGAGGGAGAGGGGAACAAAGGGGAGTGGATTGATACAAGGATAGTTAATAGGGGGACCACAGCTATTGGAGCATATTGCAAGTACAAGTTGGATCTATCAGGTGTAGAACACAAATGTCTTAATATTGTAATTGGGTAAATGAGGTGAAAGCTATGTTGATTAGTAGCATGTAAGCACTCCAATTTGTACAAATAATCAACACATCGAAACCCATAATGGCGTAAATATATGTATGATCTATGTACAAATGACTTAATAAAAAAATAATGAAAAAAAGAAAGGATTTAATATATGCAAAGCTCTTAGTATCTGGCACATAGTAATCACTAAATAAATAGAAGTGAATGTCGTCATTCCCCAGAACTTTGGTGTCACAGTGACAACTGACATTTTTATAATATAAGGAAATGAAAGAGAGGGGGAAAAAACACTATTGTAGGGCGGTGCCTGTAGCTCAAGGAGTTGGGCACCAGGCCCATATACCAGTAGTGATGGGTTCAAACCTGGCCCCAGCCAAAAAACTGCAAAAAAACCAAAAAAACAAAAAACACCATTGTAATGGCAAGAGGGTGGACAGTGGATCCCCAAGTTAGTGGATCCCCAGAGATCTTTTGCAGTTTGAATTCAAACAGAAGAGCAAGCTATACATAGCTGGGCTGAGAATCTAGCTCACGTTGCCTCAAACATTATTAAAATGGACATATTCCAGGGTTCTGAAAGGGCAGATAAATTTTATATTCTTGTTTGTCTGCTTTTGCCCTCATCCTGACAAAGTAATAATATATAACACACTCTCACAGCTTCCTACAAGGACCGCCCGAGGTTTCTAGGCCCAACTAGGCCTGCTGCACCCATGATGTTTCCCCGGGAGATGAAAATGTTAATTATTTTCTAAGATCAGCTTCCACGACATATTCAACTGCCTTATTTGATGTGGAAACAGAAAGCAAATGCCATCGCCAACCAAGCACTCCACATAATCACAGCATAAATACCCAAGAAGCTAGAGCTATTTTCACAGTCTCGTTTTCTCCTATATATGTACGAGGAACGTCTGAAATGTGTGTCGGGAAGACTAATCATTATCATACCAGCGATCTCCTCCTAGCACTGGTGCATGGGGAACCCATTGTAGATAACGGTCAGTTCATGCTGGCATAAATAAGACAGCCTTTTGGGCTTTGTGGCCATCTCTTTTCTATGACACCTTATATGAAGAACAAAGAACATGATTATAAATATCTAGAACCTAGGAGACAAATCAATTATTTTTTTTAAACACAACTAACACTGATGAAAATAGGCTTGATGATCATTCCTGTAGATATCAGTTACGAGGCAGCCATGTGGGGTTCTCTTTCCTTCCGGGTTGTCTTTCCTCAGTTAAGAATGCAGCATTATGAAACCAGAGAGCTTAGCTCACTGTCACAGAAGGCCTGTGTCTCCTTCAATAGATATATTTCGAGAATGAGATGGGATATAATGTGTCACCTGTGTAAACAGGTGATTGGTGTTGAAAGGTTCCATGACCTTTCTCAGAAGTGATTCATCCTACTCTATTTGTTTATTCAGCTGTTCATTTATTTATTTTTCCCCTAACAATAGAGGTAACAAATGTATCACCAATAGCAGATAATCCATGTATCATAGCAAAGTGCAAAGGAATGGCCAAAAGCTCTCAATAAGTCTATCCCAAAGCTAATCCTACTGACATGTGTTTATGTGCTTCTAGCACCTTTTATGAAAGAGAGATAGAAATAAAATGAGGAGAAAAAGAGAGAGATCATACCTATGGATTGTGACCTGCCTGGCCGTCAGTTATTTAACCTATCTTGGCTTACCAGGCTCATATAAGCCTGTGTAAGAAACCACCTCAAAATTGAGTGCCCTTAAAAAACAGCAACAACAGCTCACGCCTATAATCCTAGCACTCTGGGAGGCCCAGGCAGGTGGATCGCTCGAACTCAGGAGTTCTAGACCAGCCTGGGCAAAGGAGAGACCCTGTCTCTAAAACAAACAAAAAATACAAATAGCTGTGCTGTGTGGTGGGTAGCTGTAGTCCCAGCTACTCAAGAGGCTGAGGCAAGAGGATCATTTGAGCCCAAGAATTTGAGGTGGCTATGAGCCACGATGCCATGGCCCTCTACCCAGGGCAACAGAATGAGACTCTGTCTGAAACAAACAACAAAAACAGCAACAACATTGATTTTGCTCATAAAGCTGCAATATGAGCAGGGCTTGAGGGGGACAGCTCCATTTTATATCAGGGCGGGTAGCTCAAAGGCTGGGGCTGGTATTATCTGAAAGTTCTTGAACTTCATGAGCCTGGGGCCTAGGCTGGGAAACTCATACAGCTGGGGCTGGAACATCTGGGCTTCCTCGGGCCTCCCGCAGTCTGGACACACTCTCTACAGGATGTCTGCAGCATGGAAGCCTCAAGTGAGCCAGACTTCTGCTATGGGGACTTTTGGTCCCCAAAGCTTGTGGACTGACTGAGGAAGAGAGGAGGTGAGAAGGCCAAAAGGAAACTATATCCCCTTTGACGACTTAGCCTTGGAAGCACATAGCATCATTACCCAGCCACACTTAGGCAGAGGTGTTTAAAACCATCAGGGGGGTTGGAAATTAAATAGTTAGCAACTGACTATTTGAATAAAAAATTAGGGAAGGATGGATCATTTCTGAGAAATATCATGAAAATCTTTTAACACAAATCATCTGTGTGCACTGAGTTACATCACATCCCATATCATTCTTGCAATATACAGGAAATAAAAAAAAAATACACCTGTGGCAATAAACATTTGTTGGCTGAATGAGTTTAGGAAGTCATGAATATTTTCCTACATCAACGAATATTTTACAATATGTATTTAAAGGGTGGCATATAGATAGTAATTTATTTAACCAGTTTCCAGTTAGTTACACATTAGATATTTAGATTATTTACTTTGTTGTATAGATAGTTCTATGATTAATATACTAGGACTAGTCTCTGTTTTCTTTCAATAGAGCCACAGACATAGAATCTCTGGATGAAAGAGATAAATATTTTTAAGGTTTTTGTATACCTACTGAAAAAATAAATGCCCCGTTTCAAGTCCTTCTTGCTTACCACAAGAGCATCTGCCAATTAGACTGGTAAGCCGAGATATAAATGCAGGGTGGAATATCAGTATAAGTCTGGAAATAAGTACATAATAAATTATTGTTGATATTCTAATACATTGCATATGTTTTCAGATTTATAGACGTCCTGTTCATTAAGAGAAAAAATGGAAGTAGAAATGAAATGCACCCTAGAAAAGAAAGCCATGGAATTGTATTTTCTTATTAGTGATAGTTCATCAAGTTGACTCAATGCTTTGCATTGACCCCAAAGGAGAAAATAATATTAATAAAGAATTAAAACGTCCTTAAGGTAGAAGCAATCTGGATGCTCATCAGACCCATGGCTATTCTTGCCGCTAAAATGAGAAACTTCCTTGAAAGAGGGAACTGAAAGGTAATGGAAGGGGATTCTTCCTGGCTCTAAACCACCTGTGTCTTTTCTATAAAACTAGAGCGATAGCAGGATTGTGGTAAGAACCAGCTTTAACACAGAAGGTGATCAGAACAATTCCTGGCACACAGATGCTCTAGGTGCGAGCACAGCAGTGGTTAAGAGATCAGGTCTGGTGTCAGACTGCCTGGGTTCAAATCCTCGAGTCACCATGTCCTGGCTGGCCATTGGTGTTCAAGAAACATGAGCTATGATAATTATTTAAGTCCTATAGTAAACGCATTGGCAGGTTACCCAAGGCCTACCTTGTAACAGAACACTGAGGTAAACTAATGACATCCCAGGTCTCAGTTCACGCCTATCAATAATGCAGGAGGCACAGCTGTGTGGCTCAGGTGCGGCGCTTTCTGATGGAATGTGAGAAAGGACCAAGAGCTTAACAGTTATAAGAATTGCCCACACACTGCTGCCTTCAGCCCAGCATTAAACTGAAACCACACTAAAATTGCTTATGATCACAGTACTATTTTTTAACCACTAAAACCACAAATGTAACCATCGATTTCTACCAGAGGACCAAAAACATGGCTACCATGTGTCAAAACAGATACTCCGCATCTGTGTCTCCAAGTGCTGTTTTGATGGGATGAACTAGATTCTTAATAACTGTTTTCTTAAACACCAGGTCATAGTGAATTCATCTATTCATCTTTTCTCTATGGATGTTCTTTTTTTTTTTTTTTTGAGACAGAGCCTCAAGCTAACATCCTGGATAGAGTGCTGTGGCATCACAGCTCACAGCAACCTCCAATTCCTGGGCTCAAGCGAGTGTCTTGCCTCTGCCTCCCAAGT
>CAUYRH010095478.1:0-24313 GCA_963574655.1 Perodicticus potto | reverse complement strand
ACTTGTTTCTATTTAATATGCAGAACATGTGGTGTTTGTTTTTCCTTCCTTGTGATACTTCACTGCAAAGAACATTCTCCAGTTCTATCCAGGTTACTCCAAAAGATAAATATTAATATTTCAAGATGTTAAAAGGGGCGCTACAAAATATATGCTAGACAGATTGGCCTTCAGTCCTTGCTATGGAAACACTGATCTGGGTCATATTCAACCTTTTGGAAATCATGTGACCCTTGACTTTTAGTGACTGAATTTAGAGTTGTTTTTTTTTCAAACTTTGCCCTTCTTTTGTAACAGAGAGGATACTTAAGTTACTCTATTACTCTATTTCCTATAAATGAAAATGATTATAGCACTTCCTTTGAGGAATTATTGCAATTATAATGAATTCATATGTACAAACAATTTAGAACAACCAGTCCATGAGAAGTAGATATTTGTTATAATCCCCATTGTCACTATTAATTAGAAAAAAAAATGCATGAATATAAACTGAAGATTGCAGGGACAGCTATTTTCAGGAAGAACTGAAGAGTGTTTACCTAAATATTTAATCATGATAGTAAACTAGTTAGAAAATTATGGGAACGTTAAGTTGCTGACAATGATAGTAGGAATATATCCAAATGTGAAGAAAGGAAGCTTCAATTTACCAGGATGGAGAAAAACACCAGAATAGGGTGGAAAAGGTTATGCAGCAGTTCTCAACCTGTGGGTCGCGACCCCTTTGTAACAATGAAAATATATCCTGCATATCAGATACTTACATTATGATACATAACAGTAGCGAAATTATAGTTATGAAGTACCAACAAAAATAATTTTATGGTTGGGATCACCACAACAGGAGGAACTGTATTAAAGGTTTGCGGCATTAGGAGGCATTAGTAAGGTTGAGAACCACTGGGAACAATGAGGGGTGATTATTTCCTCAACTCGCATAACTCCTTATACGGATAAAATAAAATAAATGTCTAGGAAATTTTTGAGTAAGAAAGTATTTCATAAAAGTTAAAAGGCTTATGTTAAAATGGGAAAGAAAAGCTGCACCTAACACTGGTATGTGTTTATGCTATTACTCATAGGAAAATGCACTATTTGACAGTCATTTCTGTTCTTTCCAACCCTAAGTTTACTTGAATCATTATTCCAGAAATCTCTGAAATCATTTTTCTCATATAGTCTACTATATAACAACTGCAACAATAATAGTAATGATAATTGTAAAAAGTATTTAATGTCTGATAATACTTATTATTTATTAAGTAGTATTTTTAGAATTATCTAATCCTTACAATTACCCTGTAAAAAAGCATTCATGTCACCATGTGGATGAAGAAGATTAAAAAAAACCAGAGAAGCTATATAATAGGGATGATTCTTAGGCTAAAATTTAACAGAATGAGTTAATGTATGTTTAAAAGAATACAACTGTTACTCAGGAAATAACACGTTCTATACCTTTCGATTTTTTCATTCTATCCTTAGTTCATTGTCTCATACTCTTTACAATTAATATGCTATGGTATGAAAAAGAGGTAGGTGTTTAAAATAACTTAGGAATGACAGGACATAAACACAAATGAAACTGTAGACTATCAAGTTAGAAATTTACAAACAATTCTTCACACCAAAAAGATCAACAAACATATAAAACATCTGTGTGTTTGAGCAGTTTAGACATACAACTAGTTCAAAAAGTGGATAATTCACACACTCTTAAACCACAAAGAATGAATCAGTCATAAATATTGAGATTAGAATTGATTTAAGATTTGGGGTGCCTGTCTAAGTCATGAGAAGACATTTGGTTTAGAGTTCCCTAGCAATAATCTATATAAAAATTTCCCTCCCACTCATATAAAATGAGTTTAGACTTTTTGGTTAGGTTGTTAACATTGAGTTTTATCTGGTTGGTGGTGTGAATGAAAATTAAACCCAAATGGCAATCTGGAGCACAATTATATTTAAAATGAATTTCAACTATAAACTGTTATAGGCAATAAAAAGTGAACAGCATTACTTTTTGCTTTAATAATGCTTAAAAATTTGTTTCTTAAACTTTAACAAACATAGACATGTCAAGATTCATCTAAACTCAGCCTTCTGTTTCTAGGGCAGAATTTTTATGACAAAAATGTGTATTACAAAATAAGGAACTTTGTTTAATCTTACCTTAGAGTCTAAATGAAATTTATCAGAAAAAGAAATAGTTAAATAAATGAGTAAATGTAATTTCACACTAGCAAAGGCCATGTACTCTTTATATCACATCTCCTTTGAAGTATTTCTTTCACTCTGGAGAAAGCATGAGAGATTGGCAGAACAGTAATTTTGTAGAGTCCATTTTTTCTCTTATCCCATTTTTATTTGATTTAATACAGTTTTATTCTACAATAATTTCACATTAAATCAAGTTGCTATGGAAATAATGGTGAGATCAGGCATTTACATGACTTGGTATTACCTAACTTATTTCTCCTTAATTTAATAGTACACAAACTGAGTTTGAATATAAGATGTCTAAGGAAATCTATTCACTAGATTTTGTGGTTGGATTTCTGTATATGGCTCTTTTACTTCATGACAATAATAAATCAATGTCTCAGTAAAATCAGTGTAAGAATCATTCCTCTTATTAATTGTCCTTCCGTAAGAAAGCATCTGTCAATGCATTTATTTATACATGACTTTTTTTGCATGATGTTCTAAAGATCACAAGATATCACAAAAAGATATATTCATTATCTTCAAGAAGTTTATCATCTAATAAGGAAAATTTAATATATGGAAATATATAATGCTAGAAGTAAAATAATACAAACTAATAAAATAGGTCCTAAAGTATGGAGGTATGGCATCTACTCATTTGTGAATGGATGAGTTACAGAAGTTTAAATATTTGCACTTTATGATAGTTTATGCTGGATGTGAAATTAAGAACTTCAGGATGTAAGTTATGTTCAACATTTTATTTGGATTTCTGAAGGTATTTGAAACAAGTAGTGGTTAAAACAACAGAATTCCATATAGCATTTACTATGATTGCATTTATTTAGTTCTAGAAACACTCATACCAAACACCTCATATCCAAGGTAGAAAAACTGAATTCCAGAAAGTTGTGATTAATTCGTTAGTTAGAAGCAAAATAAGAGTGCCACTCAAGTTCCTGATTTTAAAATCAGTTTTCTTTCCAAAATATACTATCTCTCCCTGGGATATATTATGATATATACCATAAAACAGAATTTGGAAGGCTCACTGAATACTGTATAAATTTTAGAAACAAGAAAAATGCAAGCTTTACTTACATCAGCCTTATGCCTGTAGAATGAAATAATGTTATTCATTTGTTTTCAAAATCAGATAAAAATATTATTATATATGAAAGTAAAAATATAGGTAAATAAAACCCAGAAAAGGATTTTAGGCACAAAGCTATGTATTAATGAGTAAAGCCTAATTCTAGTGTATTATGTACAGCACATTAAAATCCATAAATTAAATTATTAACTTCCTCAATATAATCTTTACGGTTCTTTAGTGCTCCAGAATTTAAATTTTTAAATGTACTGTAATGAACTTTATCCATTAAACTTAAATATCTCTTATGCGTATGATCTTTTCATCCTGCGTTTCAGCCGTGTACCTAAGGTATTTCAATGTGATTACACACATAAGGTTTTTTACTTTCATATAGTTGCTTTTTTAATAAGCACCTTTAAGATTTGTTTGGAGAAATAGTATTGTACCTAATCGAATTATAAGGGTTAAACATGCTAGAGCATTTTTCGCCTGAGGCCCATTTTTATGTTTATTTCCTTTGTTAGAGAATGAGCTTCAATATGGGTTCTAACAGATAAGTTTGCGAACTTGTCCTGGAAAAAATAAATGCATGTCTCTTTGCTGAATGTCACTGTGAGAGCAGTGCAGTGGCTTGAGGTAGTCACTAAAATAATTGAAAACAGCAAGTAAAGTTTTACCAAGAAAGAAAGTTTACTAACAACTTAAATAGCAAGCTGGGCCCTGTCCTAGTGACTATAGGCTCCCTGGAAGGTGCAGTTTAGGGTTTTATGCACAACTTTGGGGAATATCAGCTGCTTCTTGGCAGCTTTCCAAGGTCTTAATTAACTCTGTTCTCAAAACCACCCACCTGCAAGATATTGAAATCAATCCATCTGCAAGGTCTTAATCAGCCTCATTCCCATAATACCTATCCCAGGTCAGCCTCACCCAAGCCAATCCAAAAGAGCCTAACCATATCTATTATCTGCCCTGCTTATAGCTAGCTAGCTACCTAACATCCCTATGGTCACCTTCAAAGTACTACCCTTGGGAAACTACACACTGAGCCAGCCCCTGGTCCACCCTTAAAGCAATTTTGGAACACTTTTTCTGGAATGGCCATCAAAGCTGTCATCATATTACTGATGTCCTGAATGCCATCAAAATGTCTTCTTTTCAATATTTCCTTCATCTTTGGGTAAAGAAAATGCTGATTGGGGGCCAGATCAGGTGAGTAGGGAGGGTGTTCCAATATAGTTGTTTACCGGCTAGAAACTCCCTCATAGGCAGTGCCATGTGAGTTGGTGCATTGTCATGGTGCAGGAAGCATGAGTTATTGGCCAAGATTTTCAGTTAAGATTTTGATGACTTTTCTCTATTGGTATGGTGTTTACTTCATCTCCTATGCTGCTTATTAGCAGCTGATGATTGTTTTTTGACAATATTTTTCTTTTTAAAAATTTTAGAATATTAGGGAGTATACATATTTTGTTTCCATACTTTGTTTTTGGACAGATTGAGTCAAAGTTATACACCTGTGCCCTTCACCCAGATAGTGTGCACTATACCCCATCAGAGGTAAAGCTACATGCACCCTCCTTCTTCCTCCCCCCCATAGCTATATTTCATTGAGATTTACATCTGTATAAACACGTAAGTGTTGATCAATTACTTCCAATTTGCTATTGAGTACATGTGTTTGTTTCTCTATTCTTATGATTTTTCACTTAGAAGAATGGTTTCTACTTCCCTCAGATGATTTTGGTGCACAATATGATAAATTTTTGCAATGTTTTTGTCACTTGTGCTTGTTACTGGCTGCCCTCACCTTTCCTCATCAGTGACACTTTCTCTCCCTTTGGGAAAACATTTAATCCATTTGAATACTGCCATTTTCTTCATGGTATTATCCCCATAAACTTAGACTAACATTTCACAGATTTTACTTCCATTCTTGCCAAGTTTAACAAGAAAGAAATTTAAAGTTTTTCTTTGCTCTAATTCAAGTTCTGACATTCTTATGATGGCACACAAAAACATGCAACAACATTAATGAACACACTCAGCAAGATACCACCACACGTAGACACAAACATAGCTGTTTGACTGATATACCAACGTTGTGGAAACTTACCGAGTTTTCTATACAGAGTTGCCAATGTAGCAATTTTGAGAACTTAATTGTCAGAACTTGTATTTACAATACTTGTTTCATCTGGGTCTTTGCTGAATGCTTTTTTAAAATCTGAGTTTCTTTCCTTAACAACTTTATAATAATATCTATCTTCAGCTTATGTCATCTCTCTCCACTTAACTTGCTCAAACTTTCTTATAAAACATTACCACATTATCAGAACAAAAGCTGATAATTTATTTTATTCACTGTTTTATTTGTGTCTTAAAAAGTGCATAACAGAATAAAAACTCAATAAATATTCAAAAATCAGTAAAATATGCAATATTTAGTAAATTCATCAAGATTATGAATGACATAAAATATTAAATGAATGTTGGCTCAGCGCCTGTGGCTCAACGGGCTAAGGTGATAGCCATGTATACCTGAGCTGGAGGGTTCGAATCCAGCCCGGCCCGCCAAACAACAATGATGGCTGCAACCAAAAAATGGCCGGGCATTGTGGAGGGCACCTGTAGTCCCAGCCACTTGGGAGGCAGAGGCAGGAGACTCACCTGAGCCCAGGAATTGGAGGTTGCTCTGAGCTGTGATGCCATAGCACACTATCCAGGGTGACAGCTTGAGGCTCTGTCTCCAAAAAAAAAAATTAAATGAATGCAATCAATTATTTTCTGAGCTCTAAATTTTTTAATCCTCTGTCTTATTTGGAATAAGCTAGGATATGTGCTATGCACTACTTGTTTAATTCCCATGGCATTCTATGAAATTTTTATACTTGTGTAAAATAAGATTCAGAGATATTAGGACACCCACTCAGATAACCTAACTAATAAATGGCAGAACCTGAATTGAATCCTGATTTTCTAATATGGAATCTCATGCTCTTCCTGTTCCATCTTTCATTTAATAATTAAAGGTATCAAAGTGTTTTATTTTTCCATTATTGGACTAGGTAAAGATAAATTCCAGGTGTCCATAGGTGTTGTAGAATTATGATTCATGATGCACTGGGACACTCTGTCACACTTTAAAGATTTTTTTATGTTTCAGAAAAACTCCAGAGTTTAGATTTCTTATTCTATGGGATGTTGGAAGAATCTATCAATGGTCACTGAAATTCAAAGTGCTGTGTTTGATTATTGCTCTGGACACTCCAAAGTCTAATGTAATGACAATGTTATGGATACTATCTATTTCAAGATATATCAGCCCAAGAACTCTTTCCTGAGGCTTTTTAAATACAAATTTTCTAAAGCTGAAGTACAAGAAAGCATGTCTGGGAATCACATAACGTACAAAATGGCCTTAACCAAAGTGTCATATTTTAAAAGCCTCTCCATATTCAAACCATTTCACTCTATCCCTTTAATTAAAAGACAGATCAGGAAGAAAAAAAAATGAGAGAGCAAAATGTCAAATTACTGTTAAAATCCATTCCTGAATTCATTCGTGATGAGATTTGTGTCTGTGCCCTAAAATACCTGCTAAACCTGCTAATGTCACTGATTTTACTAGGTAGACAGCACTATTTACTGTCAGAGCATAGCAGGTATAGCAATTTAAGTAAAATTTTATTAAACAGCATTTAAAGCAAAGAACCAACATGCTTGGACACTTTGACTGCATGTTATAAGGCAAACAAAGGTGATCAATGTCAGTTTGTTCACTGTCTCCTCTAGGTGTGCATGTAATAGTACATTTGTTTTCCTAAAATATCTGAAATTTCTAAACTTTATTTCATATGCCTTGTCAAATAAATGAATGGTTAGGCAGAATAATCAAATCAGTGCTTTTAAATATATACATTGCACTGTTTTACTTAATCTCTCCCTATTTTAGAATAATTCTACATAACGAGAACAATGTCTAAATCATTTATAAAAAGAGTTATTACTTTATTCTTGATAATATCTCCTTCAGGTTGAAATCAAAGAAGTATAATAAGGTTCTTCAATTAGTAAAATTTCTTTGATTGCCATTGGCACTAAATTCATGGCTTCATCACTTTTTAACAATTTTTTTTAAAAATCACCTGCCTGATTTCCCACTTACAGATTTTTTTTTATTTTACCCTGTAGTCCAACCAATGCTTGTGGCCAGATTAATAACACTGGGCCTGTCACTTCTACTAATAATGCTCCAATAACTACTGTATCCAAAAATAAAGTCAAATTCCACACATTGACATTCATAAGTCTACGTGGAACCTCAAACTGTACTATCACTGATAACTTGTACTTCTCCCATCTCTACTCTTATTTGCTTGTCAAAGTGTACATTGCAAACTTTTAAGTTTTTTTTCATATTTGTTTCTCCCACAGTGCCCTAATTCATGATCTAACTCAAATATTACTCTAGGTGATACTCAGACACAGTTAGGAGTGTCTCATATTGTTTCTGAAAAGTCAAAATTAGTTTTGAATATCTCTCTCATAAACTTGTACCATTTTCTGGGCATGCTACTTTAAAATATCCTTGAAATCAGAAACCTCTCTTACTCAGGTGTTTTCTCCATCTTTTCCATTCTTTCCTCTCTTTTATTTATTATTTTAATCATCACACACACACACGACACTTATATAATTGAATAATAGTACATACATAGATAATAGTAGAACCTTTGTTGTAGGTAACAGTATAACTCTGTAAGTTGACCACCGAGGGGCTGCAACAAACTGTTCAACTTAAGGAGGTAGTCAATGTAGGGAGCTGGCCAACTATGGAAGCCCTATTGTTTGTCATGCTTGTTTTATACACAAGTTATCTAAGCAAACCAAGGCTAAGAAATTTGAAGTTGGTTGGTGACATTGTCCAGATTTAAATTCAGGCCACCTGGTCAAGGAGGCCCTATTAATTATTCCACTATACTGATTCTTAATGAGCAAAGGATCTATGTTCGCACTTGCAAGCACAATCAACAATTAACTAGAAAAAATATATGACTTCTCTGTGTGTGATCAAAGAAGAAGAAGGAGGAGGAGGAGGAGAAGGAGGAGAAGAATAATCAACTAACTAAAGCAAAAATAAAATAAGTTTAAATAGGGTAATAGGGTGATCCATTGAACCTGGCTGAAAGACATATATAGGCCAATAATAGATTGCATGGGGATTTGTTGTCTATTACCATAATTATTTCTAATATATGTCATAATCTGAAAAATTATATATTGTAAGTCAGGTTTCAACATTCAAATATTAATTTCAATTTAAATTCCACAGGTATTTATTGAGTACCTACTAGTAGGCAGTGTGCAAATATAGGTATAAATAAGATATAGAGTTTGATGTTGAGGTATTTGGTACTTATTAGCTGAAATAAGCATGCCAACAGAAAATTTCAAAATCATGAAAGGTTAAATTAACCTTAGCTTCAACACAGGATTATCTCAACTAACCTTAAGGTTCAGGGAAAGTTCTCTAATAAATATAAATTTCTAATCCTAAAACAAGAGAGTGAGAGAGATAAATAAAAGCCCTTGAGAATAAAAAAAAAAAAAAGAACAAGAAAACTTCTTCATCCACTTGAAATATGTTAAATAAAAAGTGGCAAAACAGGGGGAAAAAAAGAATGAGAAGGGATTAATGAAATGAATATTCTCCAGGATAAGCTAAAAAAGAAATGCTTGAGAGAAATTATAGCAACTTATACAAATACAAATTGTAAAGTGCAAGTTGAGAGCTGAAAAATTTTAGTAACTGCATACTCTCAGGCCATGCTAAATGGTTTGAGAGGGCTCTGTAGGCAATAATGTAGTCAGATTTGTTTAAACTTTAAACCAAGGGACTGATATCAGTACATTTGAATTCTAAATAAAAGGAAAACACACTAAGATATATCAGACTCAAATCAGTCTGACCACTTATGAGACTATCACAATAAAAAAAGCAAGGTAAGACAGTTAATTGAGGAAGCTAGAAAGAAGAATAAACATTTGAAATAAAGTTTAGGAAGTAAAATTGTCAGGACCTAACAATTTATTGGAAAAAGTAAATGTTGGATAAGTTCCATGTTTCAAATTCATTGCGTTTGGTAATTGACTTGGTCAATTCATTAATTACAACCATAAAGAATCCGTGGAAAACCACAAGGTTGAGGAGGATAAGGTAAGGACATAGAGAAATGGAAAGATAGTAAGCTCAGTATGAGATAGAACAGATTTAAAGAATCTGTAGGGCATGAGAGTAATTGGAAGTTAAGTCCATAATCTGTAGCTTCAGAATAAATAAGGCTTAGGAAATTAGATTTAAGTCACTAAGTGTATGTTTGCTTAAATGGTGAGAGGGGATATGATCACCCGGAAGGAGTATACGTAGAGAGAGAAAAAGTTAAAGATTATGAAAAACACCAAATCTTTTGGGAAAAAATGAGACACTCAATTAACAGACTAAGAAAAAATGGAAGTGAGGAAATAGTGTTAAAGAGGATAAAGAAGCAGAAGGGGAGACGGGAAGGAGGAAGGAAGGAAGGGAAAATTAAGACAGTAAGTCACACATTGTCCCGTACAGTTTATGTTAACCTTAAGATTTTTTTTTTTAATTTCAGCATATTACTGGGGTACACAGATTTTGATTACATAATTTGCTTTTGTACATTTTAAGCTAAAGTTATAAATGTGCCCTTAATCCAGAAAGTATAAATTGTACCAGTTAGTTATGAATTTATTGAGCCTCTTCTCCACCCAAGTACTTGATTTCTGTTGAGTTTTACTTCCTTAAGACATATTTTTTAATTACTAGATTTGTCTAGAAAGAAGCCATCAATGTCTTTGTCTAAAGTAGTTTCTTGTGATATGCTCAAGGCATATTGTAATGAGAAGTGATTGGTACTGGGGAGGTGGAGACCAGGAATATACTCTTTTATTTAAATATTAATTAATTAATTAATTAATTTAATTACTGTTTGGTTTTTGTTTGGGATTCACTGGGGGTATGAAGAATTAGATTACGCTGATTGCAGTTGTTAGGTAATGTACCTCTTGTAATTGTGTCCCGTCCCCAAGTGGTGTGCCATACACCATGCCCCGCATCCCGCTCTCTCTTCCCCTCCTTCCAATCCCTCATTCCTCTACCCCACTCTTTGTATTAGATCATCTACTGCCTTCATATTAGAATTGAATACATTGGACTCTTGCTTCTTCATTCTCAAAATGCTTTACTAAGAAGAATGTGTTCCACCTCCATCCAGGCTAATACAAAAGACGTCAAGTCTTCATCTTTTTAGTGGCTGAATAGTATTCCATGGTATACATATACAATAGATTGCTAATCCAATCATGGTTTGGTGGGCATTTAGGTTGTTTTCATGTTTTGGCAATTGTAAAATGAGCTGCAATAAACAGTCTAGTGCAAATGTCCTTATGATAAAATTATTTTTTATTCCCTTCTGGGTAGATGCCTAGTAATGGGATTGTAGAATCAAATGTGAGGTCTAATTTAGGCTCCTCGAGGATTGTTCATACTTCCTTCCAAAAAGGTTGTATTAGTTTGCAGTCCCACCAGTATTCCTTTCTCTCTACATCCATGTCAGCATCTACAGCTTTGAGATTTTGTGATGTGAAGTGTTCTCACTGGGGTTCTGTAATATTTTAGGATAGTTTTGATTTGCATTTCTCTGATGATCAGGAAAGAGAGCATTTTTTTAAATGTGTGTTAGCCATTCATCTGTCTTTATCGGAGAAATTTCTGTTCATATCTCCTGCCCAGAGGTAGATGGGATCGTTTACTCTTTTTCTGTTGATTGATTCCTCTGTAGATTCTAGTTATCAACTCTTTGTCAGATTGATACCCTGCAAATATCTTTTCCCATTGTGAAAGTTGCTTTTCTGCTTTACTTGTAGTGTCCTTAGCTGTGCAGAAGCTTTTCAGACCTATTAAGTCTCATTTGTTCATTTTTGTTGTTGTTGCCATGGCTGCTGAAGTCTTTTTCGTAAAATATATCCCCAGTTCAATACCATCAAGAGTTTCCTCTTCCCCTTTCTTCTAATATTTTCCTCATTTCATGACTTAGATTTATGTCTCTTATCCATGGACACAATTGCCTTCACAGTAGCTTCAAAGAAAACAAAATACTTAGGAATATATCTAACAAAAGAGGTGAAAGATCTTTTCAAAGAGAATTATGAAGCCCTAAGAAGAGAAATTGCATAAAACACTAACAAATGGAAGAACGTACCCTGCTCTTAGCTGGGAAGAATCAACATTTTCAGAATGTCTATTCTACCCAAAGCAATCTACAGCTTCAATACAATCCACGTTAAAATACCAACATTGTAATTTGAAGAACTGGAAAAAATAGTACTTTATTTTGTGTGGATCCAGAAAAAACAAACAAACAAAAAATATATACCTAAGGCTATTCTTAGTAATAAAACCAATTCCGAGGCATCACCCTTCCCAACTTCAGGCTATATGACAAGTCCACAGTAATCTAAACAGCATGGTATTGGCATAAAAATAGAGACATAAACATATGGAACAGAATAACAAAACAGGAGATGAAACCAGTCTCTAATTGCCATCTGTTCTTTGATAAACCAAACAAAAGTATACTGTGGGGAAAAGAATTCCTATTCAATAAAGGGTGCTGGAAGAACTGGATAACCACATGTAAAAGACTGAAACTCAACCCACACCTTTCACCATTTACAAAAATTGACTCAAGGAGTGTGATTTTCTTTTCAAGGAGTTCAATTGAGTGATGAAAGTGTGGAGTAGTTTCTAGAAGGAGATGAGAACTTATTTTTGTCAAATTACATATGTTGGTGAGGGGGACTTAAACATATGTTCACATAAAATGACAAAAGAATCATAAAGAGACATGAAGATTTTGGAGATACAGAGAAATAATATATGTATAGGACTAATATAACCTTGTATTTGTCATTACAACTGTGTTTTTTGTGTACATGTGTGTGTACACATACACATATATATGATGTTTTTATACACATATTTTAGTGTTTGCACATTTGTGGCATCTATATATCCATTTACATAGACAAATACATCTTTTCCTTTGTTAATGCATAGAAATAATCCAGAAGTGTACATGTGACATTGTTTAGAGCTGTAATCTTTGTAGCTGGAGACTGGAGAAAATTCTGGTGGCATATTTACCAATTTCTCTCCCTTTTTTTTGTTTTCTACTTTTGTAACAAAAATAAGCTATAATTTTAATGAGAGCAAAGTAAACCTTTTAGATTAAAAAGAGCACACCTATTTAATTTTAGGAAACAAAAATCTAGGCTTCAATCCAGGGTGCTCTTCATTTAGTGAAATGGTTCCTCAAACTGACTTTAAAAAGAAAAGAATTTTTGCAATTAATGCCTGGTCAGAGAGGAAGACAAGCACAACTCACCTCAATATATGGGTGTGGATGTAGAAAGAAGGAAGAATTTGAAAGCAATTTGAAATTATATAGCATATTTATGCCTTTAAAAAATTATAGCTGTTTAAACGACCTGTGATGAAATGTGTTCACCACTTATTGAATAAATGGATGGATGGATGGATGAGAGAATGAATGATGGTGCAAGTAACATCTTCTTAAAGCCTGTTGCAATGCTTTTAGGTACCATAATTTTTATTGGGTTAGTAGCCATGAATAACTAGCAAGGAAAAAAGATATATTAAGATGATTCTAAAGCAGAACATGCATGACATTTTAGAGCACAAAGTACCAACAAAAATGTTGTCCTAAAATGAATCTTTTAACATTAAAATGAAGAATTGCTCTTGGGTATTGAGTTATATACAAAATTGTATCTCAGAACCCTAGTCTATTCATCCTGAAAACTGTGTGTGGGTGTGTGTGCACTCACGCACACGTGCATGCAGGGGAAAATAGGATTAAGTGGAACAAATTTTCCCAAAAAATTAAAATGTTCAATATTGTAGCTTAGATGGAAGATAATATCTAGCAATTCTTAATATGCACTAGCCTGCTTCATTTGGTTTGCCCATGAGAAAGTGATTATCTTGGACTATCTTACAATATTATATCCATATTTTTTCATGTTCTTAAAGCAATTTTCTAGTCATGTAACTGTAAATCAGGACCCATAGAAATTTTCTCATTTGTATTGGTTAACTCTTCTTTCTAAATGATCTAAGTGGCATTATATGTTTAAAATAGTATAAAACAGACTATTTGAGATATTAATTTTCCTTTTAATAATTTAATATTACTAGTATAGCTCTTTCTTCATCTTCAACTCCTTTTTGTGCTGTAAAAGTTAAAAATTTTTATTTAATGTACTTTTTCAAATAGGTAACATATTCACGTGGTATAAAATTCGGAAGGCATAAAAGGGTGTACAGTTAAGTCTCCTTGCCAAGGAAGCAATTGTCCCTTTCTAATTCCTGTTACCTAGTTGCTTTCAGAAGGAATCTAAGGAAATCTTTCAATGTGATTATTTTCTTTCTAATTTTAACAGATTGAAGATCTCAAACAGACAAACCGTAGCTAGGAAGAATATGTCAAGAAACTCTTGGATAGTAAGGAGGTGACAAGCAGTTAAACAGATGATTTAACCAGCCATATTGCAATATTTGGATATACTTATTTGTCTTCATTCTATCTTTTACAGGTAAAGAAGATTACCTTTACACTTAGGGTAATGACAGCATTCATATAATGAAAGTATTTGTGATTTTAAGCATGATTTTTTTTATAAGAACTTACTCAAAAAATAGACCCAAAGTTTAGAGTAAAGAACAAACTTTCAAAATATATACAGTCTCTGCCGTTTAGTTTGCAGATTTGGATTTTGATTTCAGTTCTCTCTGAATAATGTGTGTAACTCCCTTGAGCTATAGAAAAGTGCAATGTATCAAAGACACAAATATGAAGAATGTAAAATATAAACTAGTGAAAAGTATAAGCAAAATCATGTTTTGAGCTAACAAAGAGCAAGAGTGGTTCTTTATTCAATGTTAAAAAAGGGCAAAGAAAATGTCAGCACCACTGATCCCTGGATGAATGCCATACATTCAGCATACTGCAAACGCTCTCACACATGCTGAAAATTCTGCCATCCTAACATACCAATTAGCAGTAATTATCTAATTGTAGTTCATAAAAGTCTTAAAAATGAGGATGTTTAATGCCTGGATGTCATTAGTCCATTTTCAACATATTGATTACACCTTTTATAATCCAACAGGAATGAAGAAGGTGGTGTTTAAAAATGTTTTTAAATTTTCAAAGATTTCAGGAATATGAATATCATTTTCAAGATTTTTAAATTACATTTCACACTTTTAATCATAATAATGGATTTTTCCAGCCCTAGGTAAAAGGATAGGTAATCTTAAATGGGCAAGAAACCACATTATTAACATTTATACATGTTTATTATAAGTTATATAAATGCAATTAAGTATTAACTCTACTTTCCACCAATTTAGATTACTATTTCCTTTTACTAAAAAGAATGTGGGAATTATATTTCTAATCTGAATTAACATGCAAATAATTTGCTTAGTTTTTACTTCCTCAAATCGTTAGCCTGAATTATGATATTATTCCTCTTTGAATTTGTCTGCCCTGATCTATCTTTCCACAGGACACCTGACCTCACCATCGCATTTTGAAATCTTAGCTAAAGAAAGAAAACATCCCCTTGATACGCAAAAGCCATTTTAGAGGCAGCAGGAGTTTGGCATTATTGAAGGTTGTACTGTCACTGAAATGTACTGCTACTTCCTTTTAAAAATGGTAATCAATGTCTTGACTATGGCTATTTTTTTTAACAGAAAATAAAAAGTCACCTGAATTTCCAAGTTCAGACCACTGCAAATCTAGTTTGATTGATGGGAAAGCGGTATTAATATATTTTTTTCTCACTTGATTTGGCACCAAATCTCTTTTCCTGTCAATAAACCTTGCTAGACTGTGTGTGTGTGTGTGTGTGTGTGTGTGTGTGTGTATTCAGGTACGTTATTTTTACAGAATGGTATTTGTTGTCCTATCTTGGATGGCTGTATTCTGATAACGGATGACAGGAATTAATGAAAGAGTCATTGTTGACATAATAGCAACCCTGACAATGCTTTAGGGTAAGAGTCCTGCAGGTAGAAAAATGGAGACCCAGGGACTAGGGATGGTAGATACTACAGGGGAGATTAGATTAAAAAGAGACCACTACGACAGTTCTATTCCACAGGTTTTATTGTTGTCCCTCCACTAGCTGAGCTGAAATGTAGGATCTGATTGATTCATTAGATTACTGTGCACTCAAACATAGATAACTAAACAGAGTTTATGAAGCATTCAGAGGGCATTAACCTTAATCACCTTAACCACATGAGCAAATTCCACGGCTCTTATTCACGGCTTTCTTTAGTTTTAAGATTTATTCTATGTAAAACTGCCATTTGTTTTACTACTCCTTTATGATTTAATCTACATAAGATATAGTAAGTAGCAGCCATTCCCAGATTTTTAATTTTACTGTAAATTTGTATTTTTGAAAAAGAACTGAATAGTGTTGAATACTGTGCAGGTAAGAATAGATATAAAATGGTGATGGGGAACTATTATAAAATATTATAGGTACACTTATTGTCTTAAAAATAATAAAGGAGAGTAATTATGTATTAAAGTTACACTTAATACAAGGAGGAAGTCCTTTGAAATTACCAGTCACTACATTCAGGCATTAGCTGCTTTAACCAGACAATCACGAGGAAAATTGTATAGAATTGAGATTTTTACAAATGACTTTCTATTTCCCTTTTATGGACTCAGCTGTTCCACTTTGGAACTTTCCATTCTTACTCGTATCATGGAATAGTTCTTTGCTATCTAGTGACTAATCTTCTAACTACTTTTATAGATGACACTTTATTGTATGCTTCTCGTTGGAAAATGCTGAATTTACTAAACGCTCATTGTACTTTATAGTTATTTGAATATCCATTGTCCATTCATTGATAATGGTGTTTTATTGCCTAGTCAAAACTTTTTTGTCAAAACTTATAACTGATTTTCTATTTTCATGGGGCTTTTTACAAAGTAATGATACACTGTTAATAATGAACAAATACATTATAACTTATTCTCCTATTCCCACTTGTTTGCACCATTTTCTAAGTCTCGGGCCACTCCCTGATTTTCTTCCTGATCGTTCTATCTTTTCGGCTCATAATATTCATTACCTCCATACCAAGAGCACTTTGACCCCAACCAGGACCCATCATGCACTGAGCTGTTTGACTTTTCACTGTGAGCCTTATGTCCTCACTTCTTTTATGTACACTCTAAAATACTTTAATATTTCCATTTTAAATATTTGGGTAACACAAATGTTTATTGTCTCTAAGTTTAGCTTTTCTTATTCTCTCGCCGCTCAAAGTAGACAGAGAAAAACACAACCATGCTGACTGTCTTCTTATTTAAGTATTTGTAACCCTGGAATTAAAAACATAATTTTCCACAATTTTCTTATATTAAAAATTCTTGGAAGAGTCATCAATATCCACTGTTTTCAATTTCTTTTATTCTGTTCTAAATCTCCAACCAGACTTTTCCAACATTTTATTCCTCTAATCCCCGTCAACACACCCACACACCACTACCACCACTGTGCTAAAACGTGTAATGTTTCAGGGGTTTACAGGGTAGTGAATTCAGTGGTAAAGTCTCATTTCTCATCTTTCAGAATAAAAGCAAAAATTTGTATTAAAGGGCAAATTTTGTTTTGTTTGCTCTGGCTAGCTGTCTGTTACTAATAGTTTGTTTTGTTTTGTTTGCTCTGGCTAGCTCTCTGTTACTAATAGTTTTCTAACTTCTTTTTTTCTCCTGATCTCACTACTGTCTCAGCCAGTCATTTGGCAATTCTTTATATCCATCAGACCAGCTCCCAACTCGAACGTTTGCATTTTAGATCCCCCTGTTCTGAGCATTTCTCCTCTTTCCTCTTACTCAAAGTGTTTTTGCTACCTTATGTGTCCACAGGCATGATTTTCAATGAAGAATTACATAGTTGTGATGTACTGGGCTTTTTCAAACCTTTCTCTACAAAATAGTATAGTCCTATGTTCACTTCCATTAGTTGTATTTTTCCTTCCTGCTTTGTTATTCTTTCTTTTTTTAATTTTGAATTATGGCTTTGAATTTTCTCCCTTAATTTCTTATTAGCTTCCTTGTTACATATTATTTTGATATTATTTGGGTGATCACTCTAGAGATTACCATATGCAACCTGATTTACCAAACTTCAATAATAATTGATAATTAAATCTCTCTTTGGATGCCTAGAAGATACAAGGAACTTGGTTCATTTTAATTTTCTTTATTATTCTCTATATACAGTCAAATCTCATTTAAATTTAGTCAAATGTTCACCATTTTTATTATTCCTTATTGCTTCCTACCTTTCTGATCTTCCATCAGGGGTCGTGCTTTCCTATGCTGAAATGACACCCTGAAATGTGTATTTTCTATGAGCTTATTGAGAAAGTCTCTATTATTTTTACCATTATGTGAGTATTTATTTTACCTTTTTAAATTTAAAAATGCAAGAATAAGGTGTGATTGCAGTCTTGCTGTGTCTATGCTTCCTTTTTTCTGCTTACCAGTTGACAAAGCTGGTAAATCTATATACATTTGTATATAAACAAATCTGTGTATGGGTGTAAACATCATACCTGGCCTCTATGCTTCATAGCCCAGTATGAAACAAATTTAACATGTAGAGTACAATGTGTGCATATATTGTGCTCTTTAGTTTACTTTTGTTAATTTACAAAGATACTTGGGTCGACTTCTCTTTTGCTCTTTTTGTTACTGTGGTATATCTATTTCCTTTGTAATGCAGTTTGATTCTGTTATTCACATGTACATTTTATTCAGATCTTTCCTCCTACCCATAGTCTAGTTGTCTTTTAAATTCTACACACAATGATATACTCTTCCTGGTGTGCAGCTCCGCAAACTTTGACAAATGCATTGCCACATGCCTAAAATTATGGTTCCATAAAGAGTAATTCCACCAATTCATTTATTGAAAAGAAAATGATTTTTGCCTGGGTGTGGCAGCTTACACCAGTAATCCTGGCACTCTAGGAGTTCCAGGCAGGTGGATTGCTTGAGCTCAGGAGACCAACCAGAGCAAGAGACACTGTTTCTAAAACTAGCAGAGAGTTATGGTGGGGGCCTGTAGTCCCAGTTACTCAAGAGGCTGAAGCAAGAGACTCACTTGAGTCCAAAGAGTTTGAGGTTGCTGTGAGCTGGACACAACAGCACTCTACTGAGGTTGACAAAGTGATACTTTTTCTAAATAAAATAAATAAATGAATAAATCAATCAATTCCCAGATGTGTTTCAAGCTCACCTTAAATAGTTCCTTATACTGTCCTAATGACACTAACTGGCTACACAGGCTTATTTGTCTTATTTCACTTAAGCATTTTGGAGATTATTTGTTTAACTTAATTTTTCATAATTTCGGAAAATCTTTTCCAATTTAAAAGTTAAACAATCAAACATGGAATATTTATATAAATCTATCCCTGATTCCTTCATTTTTTTTCTCAATAGGTAACAATTTCTTTTTCTAATTAAATATTTTTGTTCATATTTTAACTTATTATACCTGTATAGACAGATGAATAGTTAACACATAGTACAATGTATTAGTTCTAACTCTTTGTGATTATAGCTTTCAGTATTTTAGGAGAATTTATTTATTTTTTTCCTCATGAAAACATTTATCCTATTACCTATTTATTATTCCTTTTCCTTCTTTACTTGATTTAGTGTTTTAGAAACAATATCAGATTAGGTAGTGACCTCTTTTTTTCACTTTTTCCAGTTTTTAATTTGAAAAATAAATTTACTTTTAATATATATAAGGTTAAAAGCAAAATTATTTCTGTATACTCTCCAAGTTTTTTCTCATTTTTATAACTCTTTAGTTTGTTGGAATTTTAAAATCAGAGATACTGCTACATTTCTGATGGTGGAAATGCATTCAAACAGAGCATATAGACATTATATATATTAGGTTTTCTTATAGCTGTTGTCCAGGATTAGTTCTGCCTGTAAACCTGCATTTAATTTTCGCCATTAATCCTCATGTTGTTGCCATTCTAGCCACTTAGATTATATTAAGTTTGTTCTCTACGTTCTATGCAAAGGACAATGAATCAATATTTCATAAGGCCTTGCATGTTCAGAAGAGTTTGATTGAGACATTTACACTTAAAGGTCACTTTAGTGGATATAAAATCCTTGGCTCATATTTCAGCTCTTTGCATGTCTTAATTATATTACTTCCTTGATTTCTAGTGTAGAGTATTACTGTCACAAAGTCTGATGATAATCTCATTTTTTTTCTTTTGTAAGTAAAACTTGATCTCTTTCTCCACCTCAAAATACTCAAACATTTCCATCTTTCTTTAAAGTAAGATGTATTGGTTTTTCTACACTGATTTCACAGAGTTGGTGATATCTGCTTAAAAATGATGTCAAAAATAGGATGTGTAAGGTAGTAAAATTTATATAATTAAGAGCAATTAAGAAAGAATTGAAAAGTTTTAAGAAGTTCCTTGTGATAAGGATCTATATCATACATATAAAAGTTTCTGTGAATAAAGCTATAACAATAGAACAAGATAAATGCTAAAAACTAGCATTTAAAAAACATAGTCTGCATTAAAATGTCTCAAAAATAGTGACAGGTAAACAAAACTAAAGAATTGCATTCGAAAGATAATTTCAAAATCTTGAGAAAATCAATATATAGCCTTGTACATACTAAGTATATTTATTTGAAATCCTCTCCTTGGTAACTTACATATATAATTCCTTAACAAGTCTGTTTTATTTGTTTTATTCCCCTGGTTTTAATTCATTTTTTCTCACCACTTATGACCTTAGATATTTTTTGTGTGTTCCAGACTTTGTATTTATAATATACATAGAAATAATTATAGGATAAGAATGATATATTTTCCTCCAGAGAAGAGAAATACAATTTCAGGGACTGATATAATTTGAAACTGGCCTGCAGGTTTTGCAAAAGACATTTGACATGTCTCCCTTTTTGCTCTCTTCCGAGAGGAACCGATTTTGGGTCTTAACACAAAGCTTAACCTTGGTGGGTCCTGGACTCTAACTATTATTCTGCCTGGTGAAACAGCTAACAGTTCTGAGCTGTATCTCAGATTTTCAGTTATCTGCTTGGAAATTTTCAAATTGTTCCAAGTAAAAAGTGAACATAAATGCTAAGATAGATTTCTTAAGTATATTTGTCTTCAACTCATGACCATAATCATTTTCTTGATCATTCTCTGATGTCCCAGAGTAAATATTTTTATATGTTACTCAGATTTTCTTGTTTTTTACATTTAAGGTAAGGTCCAAATTATCTAGTTTAAAATTATCCAATACAGAATTTCTTATTAAATCTTTTTAGAAATTATAAGACTTAGAGATACAATCTTCTAGACAGATGAGGAAAATCCAGACCAGAAAGTTTAATTGATAATTCCTAGGTAATGTAACTAAGTGAAAAAAGTAGATTTAATGCCTTTATAACTCAGTTCAAAATCTATGTTCTTTTATAATTACTTTGACATGAAGCATACTTGTAAAGAGGCTACGAAGTATTAAGCTCAATTCTCAATACTTTAGAAATGTTAACTCTTTCAATCTTCTTATAAATATGATAAGTTATTACTCCCATTTATCAATAGGGAAACAAAGCATAGATATTTTTTCAAAATTTCATAGATAGTTTTTAAATATAGATATACATGTCTTGAATATATTCTCTTAATCACCTTTCCCATATAATAAAAAAACTCACTTAAAATGTAATGAAAGATAAGGAATTTGAGAGTCAGAATCTGGAATGCGATGGTTTAGGCTTCATAATCTCTTTCCATATTATCAATATTCAAAAAGCATTAATTAAAAATTTATTGTACGTGTTTTAGTGACCCATGTATTCATGACACTCTACCATTGACTTCTCTTTATTCTGAAACATGTGTGCCATGTATGTGTATAGGAGGTAATAAAAACAGAATTCAGATGAAATAATATATCTGAGAAACCATTTATGTTGCAAATAGAAGAGGGATGTATTATGCATATTTTGAGTATACAAGGTAAATGGGAAACACCTTTGAGAATATAATATTAGGAAAGGCACATTTTTTCCCCTAAGACAACCATGAGAAAACATGGTTGACACATTAAATATTAAATAACTATGAAAAATATACATTCTGTTTCAAAATATAGTCTATATTTATTCTAGATTCTATAATTTGAAAATGTGAGCAATCATAGCTAATAACAAAGGAATGAAATGATAATGAGGAAAATATTGACCATTTTAATAATGATACCATATTTTATATTCATTTTATAATTTTCAGAGCATTTTCAAAGATAGACCTATTTATATGTTTATTTAGTGATGCTAGCAAAATTTATTCAGTAACAAATAGTACTAGCACATAGTATACTTCCAATAACCTTGTGTTGAATAGTTTGAATATAGTATTTGGAAATCATTGAATGCTGTATTTGTGTTTTAGTTGTATATAATGGTGGATGGTTTATACATATTTTCCACTTAATTCAGTGGATATGAAAGGAATGTCGGCAGGCCCAGACCAACTAGGTTTCCCACAAACCTTTTATCTCTTTCATTTTCCCTACAAGGTGAGAAAATGCATGTAATATACAACTTTAACTTATAACATGACTTATGGTATAAGATTTTCTCTTATCAGCATTCTCTACTTTTATCCAAAGTTTATTTTTTAATGACGGATGAATTTTAGTACCATAAGATATTCAATTAAGAGTTATGTGGGTTATATACTATGATGGGACAAAACATACCTTACAACAAAAACCATGTAGTTAAAAAATGTAAAGTTACCAAAGCATTCTCTAGAGAGAAGTCAAAATATTTGAGAATTATTAATTGGCCAACACTTAGTTTAGAGACTCAGAAAGTTTTTTGAAGAACCGGTAACTTTAAAAATCATCTAATTATATCTCTATTGGATATAAATAAATAATAGAACTAATGTAAGCCCAGCAAGATTAATTTACCAGTTTTTCACAACTAAACAGCATTTAGAAATTGGCTACCTTATTTCAATATAGAATTCTTTCCTTTAAAAAAGACATAGTCCTCCTCCATTTTCTGTTTCCTAATTTTCTATAGTATTATCATGTAAAATGTTATCATGTTAAAATGTTTTCTCTGCCTGTATAATATTTAAGCAAATATTTTAAAAATAAATTAAAATATTGACATAGGTTATATTACATTCTAGTTGAATTAATACATTCAAATGTGGATGATGTTTCTGGAGCACCATATTTTTCTGTTTGGGACAAATCCAAAACTTTTGATTTAGAACAGCAATGACTTGTACAAGAAAACATTTATTCAATGTGCACATATGTCTCTATCACTTAGGCTCTTCTAAACCTCATAAATAATAATTAATGAAATTTTTGAAATTTCCTCTAAGAATTCATAAAGTATTTTATAGATGAGGATCAAAGAGGCAGAGAAGATAAATGATTTAACTAAGTAATTATAACTAATAATTAGAGTAGTAAATGAAGTTTATTTCTTTAAATCAGTACTTTAAGCTGCACTTTTCAGTGTTTACGTCTAAAACTTCTCTAACCTTTGTTATCCTAGCCTACCTCACTCTTTATTTTATAAAAAGTTATGAGGTAAAAATTTTTCATAGAAATATTGTTTATTTAAGACAAAACCAGTTGTTTTGTCAATGGCCATCTAAAACCATGGCTGATAGCCCTGAAAAACTCATTAATGTGCAAATACTCACGGGAAGATTTGGGGGAAGAAATGGCAGCCAACTCCATGTACATTCTAAAAGATCTGAAAATTAAACTTCTGCAGTATTCAGTCATTATTTTGACTCATATTCCTAAGAATTCTTTCTTGTATCCTGCCCCTGTTTGTTAATGAAAGAGTGTATGGCCAAGTAGAGAATTTAGAAATAAATATAAATGCATAGAAATTTCTGTTTTAGAGACTAAAAGTATGATCCCCAAAATAAAATTTTGTCCACTTAAAGCTATCAAAATCATTGTTTTATTAGACTGTTTACCCTTCTTATAATCCCCTGAAGACAAATTACTCAATCTTAAATGTTGGATTTTGGTATACTGAACTGATAATTCAGAGATGGTGCCTGAGGAGTATCAGACAAATAGGAGAAACCGTGCAGAAACTATATCCTGCTGTCAGCTCTCCTTGAGCACTGCTAGTGAGTTTTGGAGGTTTCCAGAAACCTAAATAAATCAGATGTTTGGCTAGTAAATGTGTTCTGCCAACTTTCTCCTTCACCCTTTTCTTTATACTTTTTCTTCCTCTTTCAGGTAGAGAAGGGTCTCTTTGCTTACTAACAGAATTTATCCTAAGTAGATGAAAGAAGTAAAAAGGACAGGAATGGAAAGGAAAGGAAGGGAAAAGAAGGGACGGGAAAGGAAGGGAAGGGAAGAGAAAAGGAAAGGAGGAAGCAAAGGAAGGAAGGAAAAATAGAAAGGAAGGAAGGGCTCGGTGCCTGTGGCTCAATGGGCTAAGGCACCAGCCACGTACACCTGAGCTGGCGGGTTCGAATCCAGCCTGGGCCCGCCAAACAACAATGACGGCTGCAACCAAAAAATGGCCGGGCGTTGTGGCGGGCGCCTGTGGTCCCAGCTGCTTGGGAGGTGGAGGCAGGAGACTCACTTGAGCCCAGGAATTGGAGGTTGCTGTGAGCTGTGATGCTACAGCACTCTATCCAGGGCAACAGCTTGAGGCTCTGTCTCAAAAAAAAAAAAAAAAAAAAAAGGAAAGGAGGTGGGGAGGATGGGACGGCGAGAGGAAGGAATGAAGGAA